>CAUYRT010054607.1:0-35138 GCA_963574885.1 Lepilemur ruficaudatus | reverse complement strand
CTTGGTGGCAGCTCTGTGGCCGGCTGGAATCTGTACGCCGAGCAACCGACCTAGGAGATCTACTGGACCCGGAAGCACACCTCCGGACAAGTGCTTTAAGTGTGGCAAAGAGGGCCACTGGGCTAAGTGCTGCCCGCAACCACGGCCACCTACTAAACCATGCCCGGCATGTGGTCAGGAGGGACATTGGAGAAGCAACTGTCCCTCTGGTCCCAGAGCCGGGGGGCCAGCCCTTCCACCCCTGGACTTACTGATGGCGGTTTTGGGTCTGGCTGCCTAAGACTGATGGAGCCTTGACTCGGCAACCCCGATCACCCTCGCCGAGCCCAGGGTAACCATCCAGGTAATGGGTAAGGCAGTGTCCTTTTTGGTTGATACGGGGGCTACCTGCTCTGTCTTGCCTTCTTTTTCGGGTCCTACCTATCCCTCCCAAGTCTCCGTTATAGGAATTGATGGCCGACCGTCCCTACCTCGTACTGCCGGGCCCCTCACTTGCATCCTCGACAGCCAACCTATAACTCTCTCTTTCCTCATCATGCCCACCTGTCCTACTTCTCTACTGGGACAGGACTTGCTGACTAAACTAGGCACCACCCTTCATTTCTCTTCTGAACCGGCGTCTCTCCTACTGCTCTCTCTTTCTCCTGCCTCCTCTACTGGTTGGGAGCACTCTTCTTTTCCCCTGCCGCCTGACTTGGTTAATCCCCAGGTATGGGACACCTCCATCCTAACAGTAGCCACTCACCACATACCCGATCTTATCCGATTAAAAAACCCTTCATCATTCCCCTCATGGTCACAGTTCCCCATTTCACCCTCTCATCGCAGGGGACTTAAGCCCATCATAGAACGCCTTCTACACAAAGGCTTCCTCATCCCCACTAACTCCCCCTACAACACTCCCATTCTGTCGGTCAAGAGGCCAGATGGTTCTTACCCCCTGGTCCAGGACCTCAGGCTCATCAATGAGGCTGTTGTTCCTATGCAACCAGTGGTACCCAGTCCCTACACTCTGCTGTCCCACATACCCTCTTCCACCTCTCATTTCTCGGTCTTAGACCTTAAAGACGCTTTCTTTACTATACCTCTCTATCCAGCCAGTTATAAACTCTTCGCACTCACTTGGGAAGACCCTGACACCAACACTGCACAACAATTCACATGGACCGTCCTGCCCCAGGGGTCAGAGACAGCCCTCACCTTTTTGGTCAAGCGCTAACTAGGGATCTTCTCGGTTGCCCTCAGCAGCCTAGTTCTCTTCTTCAATACATTGATGACCTTCTGCTATGCAGCCCTTCTGTACAGCACTCCAGGGATCAAACTAACACCTTGCTTAATTTCCTTGCCTCGAAAGGCTACCAGGTATCCCCCTCCAAAGCTCAACTCTCATTACCTGCTGTCACCTATCTTGGTCCTCATCTCACTCCTACCACCCGGCTTCTCACTGTCAGTCGTCAACCAGCTCTCTGTGAATGTATGGGGTGTACCAAAGAATAAGATGTGTTGTGTAATTTTGTCTAATTCAGAGTTGGTTTGGAAATTGATTCAAGGTATGGATTTGGAGGGAACATAAAAGCAAGATAAAAGATAACTAATAAGGCAGAAACAATGATGAAGAAAGATTGTGAGTATGGAAATGTATTTTTGTTAAGAAAAAACAGAGAGGGAATGGTTTTGTGTCAGAAGGATCTTGTGTGGTGACTTTTTGTCCTGAAACAGAAAGGCTGGTTATTTGAGAAAGAGGCAACTGAGGACAAAAAGAGAAAGTCCAAGCATGTCGTAGATGGTTTGTGGAAGTTGTGATGGGGTTCTTGAAAGGGAATTTATGAAAGAATCATGTGTATGATTGAGTTGGCTGTATTTAAAGGAGAAAGGTTTTGGTTAAATCACAGGGTTTTCTTGAAATCCAGATTTCTCTCTCTGCAGCATCAGTGGACAAGACCCCATGCAGTAGTCCTGACCCCCACAGCAGTCAAGCTTAATGACCCCAGTGGGTCCTGGCTCCACCTCTCCCAGATAAAATGGGCAACCCCCCACTGCAATACCTAGTCCCCATTCCTGCAAACAGGTTGGACTGACCAAGTTACACCTAACCCGCAGACCACTGGCACTCTCACCACTGCCTAAATAATAGCCGGCCTTGCTGTGTGTGAGAGGGAGCTCACCCATCAAGCCTGGTTCCCTCGACACCCTCCAGCTTCAGGCACTGTGGTATATCGGCCACGTCCTGGGACCACTTCGCATGACTTCGACTGCAAGTCCTGCCAGTGGATCTGGGTAACTATAGACCATGCACACAGTACCCACTGACTGGTTGAACAGTTCGGTATTCCCCAACTGGCTCCTCTTCCTTCTTGTGCCAAATTGGGGTGGAAAAGGTATAATCCTTAATTACCTTATTTTTGAGTGACTAACAGATTTATGTCTTCTGTACCAGTGGGGTGAATTTACTTATTGGCATTGGGGTTTACTTGGTAGCCCTGCCAGAATGGAGTTAGACCGAGAAAGTCCAGCTAGTATTTGCCTATTGGGTAATAGTAAGCCTTATCCTCCTACTAAGGACTAGCATCTAATCAGCCTCACTTAGCCTGCTACCCCTGGCCCAGCTGCCAGGCCAGCTGTAGCCCTGGGACATTCTTAAAATTGTCTCCGAACATTGCCACTCTTTCAGAGTCAGCTCCAGGGATTCCTCAGGATGTTAGTGATACACCTCCTAGCAGTGGCAGCTCTCTTGCCACTGGTCTTGATGGCACCCCTCTAGTTCTGGTGCTTTAAAGTTCAAGAGATGTACATGAAGGGCTCCACTGTCTATACCCGGTTGGCGGGGCAGGCAGACTATTCCTCTGCCAATCAAACCTTGCTGATAACCATACCCATCTCTCTGATGTCTGTTCCCCTCATCCTCCTCCTGGTTTGTAGCCCTTTGTTTCACCTATGACCAGTCCAAGGGCTCCTGCCAGTATGGGTCTAACATCTATGGGGGATGTCCTTATAGGTCTTGTGTAATGCATGTGCCAGGGAAGGGATGGGCCGAAAAAATGTTCCACTTCAACTCTAAAAGCCACACCTTCACTCTGACCATCCTTGACCCCAACCATGACCACTGGTAAACTGGTGTTCCTAGAAAACTTTATTGACACCACTTATACACCACCCCTCAGGGGTCTCTGCACGTATCCAGAGAAACCCAAATTCGCTCTCATGTCCAGGTAGCAACCTCAATCTTGCAAGCAGAACAGGCGCTTGCTGACAGTTTGACCCCACAGATCCTTGCAGGCAGTCAGTTGACCCAACCAAAGACCGCCCTCATCACCTCCTGGTTACAGATTCTACAGTGCACTCTCACTTTTCGCAACTCTTCAGCTCTAGCTCCTAATACCTCACACTGTTTTCTCTGTGCCTCTCTACAAAGGCCTTTGCTAGCAGCTGTCCCTTTAAATTCCTCTGACCACTCCACTGTCTTTCTCTCAGGCGAAGACTGCTCTTCGTCCCTGACCCAGGTTCAGTTATGGGAACCTGAGCCCAGTGACCAGCAGGTCCCCGACCGCATCTGCTACCTTACCTCCCGCACAGACCCAAATTCGCGACTCCATGGGTGCTGTGTTTCTAACCATACCGTCTCCTCAGCATTGTCTTCCCGGCCAAGAGAGTCCTTTTGGTGCAACGGGACACTCACCCGATGCATCAATGCATCCTCCCCAGGACCTTGTTTCCCAGTCATTATAGTCCCACAGTTAATGCTGTATAATGAGGGAGAATTCAGAGGGCTTATGACAGAAACCAGGCAACGACGGGCAGTTTTTCTCCCCATCATGATAGGGCTTGCCCTGGCCACTTCTATAACAGCCACTGGATTAGGAGGAGGGGCCCTGGGACATAGTATAATCACAGCTCAAGACTTCACTTCCCGTATCGATCTAGCCCTTGAAAGCACACAGACCTCCTTAGCTTCCTTGCAAACACAGCTTACTTCCCTAGCACAAGTAGCACTCCAAAACAGACAAGCCTTAGATCTCCTTATGGCAGACAAAGGGGGAACTTGCATATTTTTTCAGGAGGAATGTTGCTATTATATTAATGAATCAGGTTTGGTAGAAGAAAACATTAACAAACTATCTGAGATCAGAAAAGATCTATTGGGTCGAAAATATAAAGATGTCACAGCATCTGGATGGCTACACTCCCCTCTAACCACATGGCTATTACCTTTTCTTGGTCCATTGTGTATAATATGTTTAATCTGTTTAATAACTGCCTGCCTGTTGCAGTTCCTCCAAAGATGACTCCAGGAGCTCTCCCATGTGGCCCTAAACCAGCTTTTGTTACACCCATATTTCCCTATACCCACTGTTCCTCCATAGCCTTAAAACAGCCTCAAGGGCCCCACTACGCCCCCGTTCAGCTTGAAGAAGCCAGAGAGAGTCATCGACCCTTTTTTATAACCAAAGAGGCTGGAATGTAAGGCTGGAGGGCAGAATCCTCCTGGGGGCTTGCACATCCCCCCATCCCCACATCCGCACGTGGTTCCGATGGGTGCTTCCTTGCGGAGGAACCACCCGCTGGGGCCGCTTCCTGTTTTGAAGCGGAGATCTGGCCCAGCTGTCACTCTGGATCGGCTCCCCGTCAAGACAGCCCCTATATAACCCACTTCCCCGGTCTGCGCGGCGAGACTTCTTGGGCTCCTTTCCCTGGGACCCTTGAACCTCGCCCGGGATCGCTCTGTAAATAAAACATACCCTTTGTTCAGCACATTCTGCCTCTTCATTGTTTTTATTCCAAACTTTACAGTCAACAGGACTGTGCAAAAGATATTGTTGAGAACTGCCCCAAAGAAAAAGGACAATTCTCTGTGTGAGTGTGTGTTTATAAAGGTAAACAGAAAACCTCCAAGGACCTGTGTTACTTGAGAAATAATGCCATGATGTTGTGGGACAAGCTTTGAGCATTCAGGTTAATCTGATGAGGAAAAGGTATATGTACAGCCACCCCAAGAAACCCAGAAATATTGTGAGAAAGGCTACTTTTGCACAAATGGAAAGGGAGTCCCATTCCATATGGCTAACAAGTGGTATGAGTGAGACCTAGAGCTTTATCTTGGCTAAGGAGATTAAGAAGACAAAGGATGCAATATGATTAATTTATTAAGGCCCTCCTCTTCCAACTTGCCCTGTCCACTGTGGAATACTGGAGAAAGTGAGAAACAGAGAACTCATTATGAAAATTCTTTTGGGGGAAATCCATTGAAATAAACAGAGGATTTTGAGAGAAACGAATTATTAAATTACCATTTTCTAAAGTAAGGTTTTAAATGGCAAGTATATTCACAATATTCTTTGTCAGTAGACTTACCCAGAAGAAAAAGCCAATGTATTTTCCCCTTGTTGATGCAAGACCAATTTAATTTAAGATCCTAAAATTCAAGCTTGCACCACACAATTCAGAATTTAATATCTTATTCTGGGAATGAGGACTATTTCATTTACCCAAAAACTGATCATGGCATGATGGTCAAAGTGGGTAGAATCCACAAATCAAGAAAAGTAGACTTGAGTACACTTTTTGGATTCTGCAACCCACCACTGAGGAATGTTTATTAACTTTCAAAGGATGCTAATAAATCAAAAGTTAGTATCAAGTAGTATACAGATTTAAACATCTTGGGACATATGCTAGTAATTTTCAGGGAAAAAAAATTCTTTTTCCCCCTTTCTCTGAAAAGGTAATATTTAACAATAGAACCAGCCAGGATAATTCATGAATAGGATAAAAAATCATATTTCCGCCTATTCAGTAATGACATAAACTAAAAGACATTGCACTGGAAAAGCTGTTCTTTATCATTATGAGTAGTAAGTGGAATAGGCAGCCTAATTCATGGTGTGATTAGGGGGATATCATGAAGACATCATCTGTCTCCTTCCAACTTGCTTATCACCCCACAAAAACCTCACTCATCCAGCTTGCCAGTACCTAAATTTCCCAGTTATTGATTTATCCTTTTTTCTAAAGACACTATAGTAATTGGTTAAGGACACAGGCTTAAGAGTCAGTCAAACTTGTGTTCCAGTCATATCTGTACCACTTATTAACTGGGTGGCCTTGGGGGGAAATTATTGATTCTCTCTGAGCCGATTTTCCCAAATTTATAAAAGGAGGATGATATTATGTCTTACTCTGTTTTGTGTTGCTATAACAGAATGCCTGAGACTGGGTAATTTATAAAGAAAAGAGATATATTTGGCTCCTGATTCTGAAGGCTGGGGAAGACCAAACAGGTCTCTTTGAGAGGCAACCTCATTTTATAACAACCCACTTTCATGGAAACTAATCCAGTCTCATAAGAAAGACATTAATCCAGCTTAATGAGATAATCATCTCTTAAAAGTATCATCTCTCACCACTGCCACATTGGGGACCAACCAAGCCTCAACATGAATTTTGATAGGAAAAAACCATATTCAAATCATAGCATACTACTGCTACTAATACCATCTTATTTGATTAGCACATAGATTAAATGAGATGATGTATTTAGCACAGTGCCAACAGTAGAGTACGTTCACAATACAAGTAACCCCTGAACAATGTGGGGGTCATGTATACTGACCCCCTCACACAGTCAAAAATCTGTGTATAACTTTGACTCCCCCCAAACTTAACTACTAATAGCCTACTGTTGACTAGAAGCCTTACCAATAACATAGTTAATGAACACATATTTTGTGTTATATGTATTATACAATATATTATATTTTTATAGTAAAACAAGGTAGAGGAAAGAAAATGTTATTAGGAAAATCCTAAGGGAGAGAAAATGTATTTCCTTTTCATTAAGTGAAAGTAGATTATCATAATAATCTTCATCCTCATCAATTTCATGTTGAGTAGACTGAGGAGGAAGAGGAAGAGGAGGTATTGGTCTTGCTATTTCAGGGCTGGCAGAGGCATAAGAGGTAGAGAGGTGAATGAGGAGGTGGGAGAGGCAGGCACATTTGATATAATTTGTATTGAAAAAATCCCTCTTATAAGCAGACCCGGGCAGTTCAAACCCATGTTGTTCAAGGGTCAACTGTATATGTTATCTATCAGTGCTATTAAAATCTAGGCCGTGCATGGTGGCTCACGCCTGTAATCCTAGCACTCTGGGAGGCCGAGGCAGGTGGATTTCTCAAGGTCAGGAGTTCGACACCAGCCTGAGCAAGAACAAGACCCCATCTCTGCTAAAAATAGAAAGAAATTAGCTGGACAACTAAAAATATATAGAAAAAAATTAGCCAGGCATAGTGGAACATGCCTCTAGACCCAGTAACTCAGGAGGCTGAGGCAGGAGGATTGCTTGAGCCCAGGAGTTTGCGGTTGCTGTGAGCTAGGCTGATGCCACGGCACTCTAGCCCACGCGACAGAGTGAGACTGTCTCAAAAAGAAAAATCTAACCACCCCAGGAAGAGTAAACATATTATATCCAGCTTTATGAGTCATGTGCTGAAGAGTTTAGTAGTTCCTTTCCTCAAAGCAGGTCTTGAGGAGGTGAAAATGCAGAGAAGACCCTAGGTTATTGAGGAGACCATGTGTGACGGCAGGAGTGCCTCCACTCCAGGTGAAGGGAGGGAGTGTGTGAAGAATAACACAGAACCTAAAATATACCCTCAGCCACACAAGTTTGCCAGGGCCCAGCCCCTGTCCCCTCTGCTTGGGCAAGTCAGGTTTGTGATAATCGGTTAACGAAGTGGAATTGCAAAACCTCTGTCCTTATGACAAAAGTGTTCAAATATATGTCTAAAAGGAGAAAGAATTTATTGAAAGCTATATTTAAAAGGAAAGGAAGCTCACAGATGAACATTTTACATCTCATAGTAGGTCTAATTGACTCTTTTGCTGAGACTCTCATGTGACCTCTGGCTTCCAAGACATTTTCTTTGGCAAAAGATAAATACAAGCAGTATCCCCTGTCCTATTCCATTTGTTTCGCATTTGAGGAGTGATCTTGCTTTACTGCCTTGCTTTGGTCCCAGAGAAGCTTCTGAAGAAGTATAAGGATCCAGTTGAATGACTTAGTGTTTCTTCCAAACTGACTTCAGGTTAGAGCCACTTTGGGAGCATCAGACTAGTCCAGTCATAAGTCTAAAACTTGAAAAGCAGATCAACTCCTCGAAATCATCACATGGTGAATGCAGGTAGCAGTCAGTAATCGACTAGCCATGTGACTTGAGAAAGTTGCTTGACTTTCCCTAGGCTTCAATTTGTTCAGGTATAGAATGGGTTACCAGTTCCTCCAGTAACTAATTGAGAATTAAGTGACATAATGTTCCGAAAGCTGTTAGTGTCATACCTCCTCACTAATGGTAGCAATTAGCGTTCTTAATGAATTAACTTACACTGCTAGTATAATGACAAGAACATGGATTTCAGAGGCAAAACAAGTTTAATTTTGAATCCAAGATGCCTCTGTTACTTTGGGCAAGTTATTTAACTTTCTTGAATCTCAGTCTATTCATCCACAAAAAGGAAATAATAACATAGACCTTATGGGGCTATTATAAGAATGAAATAAAATGAAATGATACGTGTAAGGGGTCTGGTTCAGGGCAAATGCTCAATAAATGTCGATTCCCTTCCTTTCTGCACCTAACCAACTGCTCTTTTGTGTCTAGGGAAGATTATTCCTTTAATGGGAAAAAATTCTCATTTAGAAAAGCTTCTACCCACCGCAGTAATAGATTTGGGCTTAGAATAAGGGCAAAATGAAGCATGAGGCGTAGCTATCAGGTAGCCTTCTCAGATAAATGTCACCTTTTCATTGTGACTTTATCTGACTACCTTATATAAGGCAGTCCCCTTTATTATTATTCTCTCTCATAACCCTTTATATTATTTTTCCAGCACTTATCAAAAGAAACAATTATTTTGCTTGTCTATTTGTCATACAATAAGTGCTCCATAAATGTTCTTTAAATTAATGAATCCCAATTCTCTCCAAGAAAGTCAAATATCATTTATGACCTTTTCCTATTTGCCTTGGTCTGTCCATACCTGGAGATAGTGCAGATAGCATAGGTATTTTGCACACTAAAATAATAACTGTACCTCACTTTCCACTTATATTTTATTTCCCTTTGGAAATCTTCTCCAAGGTGAAAGACACTTCTGACCCATTATCACAAGTAAGACATAGGCTTTGAACTCATTTTGAGGTAGTGGTGAGAGGTTTGTATTGAACTATTTACACACACTCCTTCTGCTCATCTTGTGAGGAAAGGCATATCTACACCATAAAGTTGATAAGATGGTTAGTACTGAAGTCTGCGATTCTGGAACACAGCAAAAGCTAAAAGGCCCACGTGAAAACTATACCCGTATTTTGATCTTACTAACCTCCCGCCCCACCACCAGCACACAAACATTTCTTCACATGACACAACAGACAGGGCACAAAGCCAAGCCCACAGGTACTGAGAAGTGACTTACTCAACTCCTTGCCAGAGGGAAATTGTGGCCCAACTCCTAATCTTCAAGGTATAGATTAGCTTGAGAGATCCTCCACCCCATCAACCACCAGAAGTCATGAAATATGAGGCAGTACCATTCTCAAGTAGTTTTCTGGCCTACCAGAGATTCTTCTGACAAAAAAAAGCCTAGAAAACATGTTTTTCTCTTACTAAAAGCTTCATAAAATCCATGATCTTATATAATTTGGGGGATCTGTAAATCCTTTCAAAAGACTGACTACCTTATACTGTGACTCACCCAAATCATCAGGGTTCATGATTTCTGATGGCTGTCTGCATTTACCAGCTAACCAGGGAGGCTTAATGATTCAGTCATTCAGCAAGTGAGCACCTACTATGTGTCAGGCACTGTGCCAGGTACTGGTGGGCAAGACTTTTGCTATTGTGAATCTCATTGTCTCTATATTGAGGATACAGGGCAATAGTACAATGTTTAAGATATCAGGAAAGAAACAAGGGCATCTCTTGGAATGTACTGCAATGTCTAAGAGCTTTTTAGTAAGGTTGTCCATTGTTGAAATCATTGACAATAGTATAATCCTTCAATCACTCTTAATATTTAAAAAGTTACATATTTGTTATTTTTATGACAGTCATTAATTGTTGTGTAGAAGATGCCCCTAAGCTGTTGGAGGATGAATATGTTATAGAACAAATGTTGGCAAGGTGGGCAAATCTTTGGCATGGTATGTGAAATAAAGAGGAGCCAGGTTAAAAAAAATTAATAAAAGAATCTAATAAATACCAGCTTGTTCAGTGAATGTTAGAATATTTGAATGGATCCTTAGAAAAGGATTATTTTGTACCAGATAACATCAGTACATACATGGTATTGAATAGACAAATAGCTCCAAAAAAGGCACAGATGCGTGCCTGAATGACTGACCCATATTGACTTATTAAGGAAAAAATAGAGTGGTTGATGAAGTCCTTCAATTATGTGGTTGATTGGCTCTGCAACCTTTGAGATGCCATAGATTCGGGGTTGACAAACTATAGTCCCATATGCCAAATCTAACCCACCACCTATTTCTGTCAAATCCACAAGCCAAGAATGATTTTTACAATTTTAAATGGTTGAAAAAAATCAAAAGAAGAACAATATTTCATGACACGGGGAAATTATGTGACATTCAAATTTGTGTCTGCAAATAAAGTTTCATTGGAACACAGCCATGCTCATCTGTTTACCTATTGTCTCTGGCTGCTGTTGTGCTACAGAGGCAGAGTGGAGCAGTTGCGACAGAGACTATGTAACGTGCAAAGCAAAAATATTTACTATCTGGCCATTTACAGAAAAGGTTTGCTGACTTCTGCCATAGTGTAACTTTGAAGTTTCACAGAATTGGGTTCAAGTTCCCACTTTGCCTTGGGCAAATTAATTACCTAACTTCTGTGAGCCTCAGTTTTGTTATGTGAAAAGTGGAGATGATAATAATACCCTCACAGAATTCACATGAGTTAGTTAATGAATGTAAAACATTAGCACAGTGCCTCAAATGTTTTAAGTATTCAATAAGTCTATTACAAATAATCTTCTCTGGGTCCAAGGTATACTGCTCGGCTGTGTGGACCATGTAACAGATGACAGGTCTGTTGTTTTTATGAAGATACATCTGACCAAGAAGCTATAAACTAAAACCTAGAAAACTGTTCAATATTTTCTATTCTTTCTCTTAGCTCAAATTTAGCATCAGGACTATCTTTTTAGTGGTTTGCTAATTTCCACAGTGATTTTCATAAACGTGTACTACTACAATGGTAACTTAATTCTTCAGGAAAATGATGATTATCATGTTAGACTGGCTAGATGGTGTGCAAAAAATGCAACTTTTAATTTTAGTTGGCACACTGTCAGTGTTAGTTGAAAGTCTTATCCATCTACCAGAGGGCTAAGGCCAAGTCATACCCCAAGGAACGAGCCGAAAACAAGAATCCTGCAGAGTTAGAAACAGTGAAATGAGTGACAAGCCTCAGTATAATAATACTTTACTATATTTAAACACTTCTATCTACCATTACCACTCCTTCCTACAAACCCATACACTTGAAAGCAAGAGATCAAAATATTTGAGCTCATGCAAAATGATTTAAGTACATACTGTTGAATAACATATATCTTATTGTTGGCTTAGTTTTAATATCAGAAAAATTAGTCAAATTTATACATTGTAAAATATTCATCACAATCAGGTAGGCTTATATTAATAGTTTTTCATGAACCAAGCAGCATGGAAATCCTATTACAATTAAAGAAGGAGGAAGAGGAAGATGGGTGGGGAAGAGGAAGAGGGGGAAGGGGAGAAGGAGAGTAGGGCAGGGTAGAAGATAGAAGATTGGCAACATCTGTTGGAGCAAAAGTGTGGAAATGTAAGAATCCTTGCAAACTGCTGATGGGAACATGTTTGCTACCAAACATTTTGGACAGCAATCTGGTAATTGCTATTAAAAATTTGAAATGCACATATCCTTTGATCCAGAAATTTGGAAATCTCTACTAGATAATAAAAGCTTCAATACATAGTATATGTGTATAAAGATTTTTTGAAGGATTATTTATAAATAAATAAAATCTGGAAACTATTTGAAAATCCAATAGGTTGAATAAATTGTGATAGATATATCCGGTGAAATATTATGTAGCTATTTAAAACATAAAGAGCTGGATCTTTGCGTGTTGACCAGGAAAGATGCCCATGAAAATCGCTAAATGAAAAAGCAGGCTGGAAGGCAATATATATAGGATATCTCAATTTTATTTAAAATAACCCTTGTTATGAGTCTGTATATGTTTGTAAGAGCACAGAGAATTCTGTGGTAAATAGCAAGTATGAGTAACTCATAGGGAGCGGAGACTGCAGGTGCAAAGGTGAGACTATTAAGTTTTTCTTACACCCCTATGTAGTTTGACTATTACCCTGTATTTTTAAATGAGGCTTTATTACTTTTGTAATTTTAATGAAATTTGCTCTTTCTTTGTGTTTGCTTTTCTTTACTAGTGAAGTTGAGCAAGTTTTCCTATATTTATTAGCTACTTATATATCTTCTGTGACTTGCCTGTTCATTTCTTTTTTTCTTTATTGAAGTATAATTTACATATCATGCCTTTACTCCATTTTAAGTGTACAATTAAGTGGTTATTAGTAAATTTACCAAGTTGTACAGCTATTGCCTGTTCATTTCTTTTGTCCATTTTTCCATTAGATAGTTTCTCTCTATCAATTTGTAGGTGCTCTTGTCTGTTAGGGACAACAACCATTTTTTATTCATATGTGTTGCAAATGTATTTTTCCATGTCCATTGAATATTTTTAGTTTCTATGTGATCAAACCTCTCCATCTTTTCTTGCAGCTCCTAAAGCGGTAAGTTACATCAGTATGTCTTCATGTATATAAAATATTAAGTGAAATAAGGCAAGTTGCTGAATAATATGTATAGCATGCTCCTATCTTCTTGTTTTGAAAAATAGAGAAATATGTTTTTGTATGTTTGCGTCATATATGTATGAGCAAATGTAAAGCTATGGAAAGATAAAAACTCCAACTGTTGATGTTAACTCTGTGGGGTAATACGGGAGGAGGCAGTTTAGTAATTTTTCTTTACACATCCCTGTATGGTTTGACCTGTTACAACAAGTATGTATGACTACTGTAATTTTTTAAAAATCCAAAAAAGGGGAAAAATTTTAAAGAATGTCATCACTATACTTTCAGCTTCCTCCTCGGAGGTAAATGTATATCACAAGGGGCAAGAACCACCCTCCCTCACACAGTCCCCTTGGAAGCACTATAAGAGGAATAATTGATTGACTGTGTCCCACAACTTATGGTTGAATGAGTAGCACAGTCACTCAGATACATTCCCAGAGGTAACACACTACCCATCCACCCCCACACACGTACACTACTTGACCTTGAAGACCCTCCTTAATGTTACAACACCACAAAGAGAAAAACAGAGGAGATGGAATGCAGATTGTGATGAGAGTGCACTTTGCCTAGTAATGCCTAGGGGTGGGAGAGGTTTAAGGGGAGAGGGAAGGAGTGGTGGCAATGTTTGCATTGCTTGGCACTTGTTCTACATATAAAAATAGCTAGTTATGCCTTTGCATTCTAACCAAGTGTAGCATTTGTTATATGACCTTATATAAAATGTAGTTTCGTGGGTGTGACTTAAATACATGCCCCTATGTTGGAAACAGAATACCAATATCTTCTGGGTAAACAGCCAGAGACCACAATACATGGAGGAAAAAACAGTAGTTGTACAGGTTCTTGCAATTGGAAAGGACTTGCTTTAGTTCATTCTCTCTTCTAATCCACACATTTTTTAATACAAATCTGGGGCAGACGGTCATCTAGTTTCTGCATGAAATATTTCAAGTTAGAGAGAACACTCTCCTTTAGAAAGCAGCTAATGCTTTACACTTACAATTGGTAGAATGTTCTTTCTTTAATTGCTCTGAATTTTACCTTTTTATAACCTCTATCTATTGATCTTCCTTCCTTATGACTTCCTGTTAAAAATATGTGAAGACAACTACTCTGTCTCCCTAAGCCTTCTCATCCAAATTCTATATACCACCAGTTCCTCAAACTTTCCAAATATGCCATGATTTCAAAATTATTCGCCATCATACTACTTTCCCTAGTTTGGAAATGATTTACTTTGTTTAAAATGTAATACTCTGAAAGAGTCACACCTCTTCAGATGTCTACCTGGTATAGGGTGCAGTTAAGACAATTGCCCTTGATTTGGGTGTTTTACTTGGTGTCTCTGGTATCGCTCCAACACTGGATCAACATCACTTTCTAAGTTAGATTTCTCACACCCCATGCTTATGGAATTGATTGTTTGTTTTTTAAGAACTTAACAGCAGAGTTTTACACTTATCTCTGTAAAATGTCATCTGGTTGGTTTAGGAATTATTGAATTCCAGGCTCTTGCATAATCTGATTCTCTCCAGAATAGACCTGCTGCTTTAATGCTCCAGCCCATGCCCAGAGGGAATGCAAAAAGCCATACGCAAAAACAACAGGACGAACAAGGCAGCCAAAAGCCAGCATGAACTGGCCTTCATCTGTGCTGATTCCTTGATCCATGTCAGTTTGCCCCCTGCCTCCCTTTCCTAACCCCCTGCTCGTACATCATTCTAGCTTCCTGTCAGCCCCAGTCTCATCCCTAGTTTTATCTTCTCAGCTTGTCTGCTTCGCTGCCTCCCAAACCTGTGCCCAATTTATTGCTTGTCTTCTCTACCCTGTTCTGGCCTTGGGACTCTTTCCTTTGAACTAACCCTAAAAATTACCTTATGTCTCAGCCCAATCACTTCCCTAGCTCTACTCCCTTCTTGCTCCGACCTTGGAGTGCCAGACCCATGAAAAATACTGCCAACATATAAATTAATAGTTCTTCCCATTTGGGGTTCATCAACAAAAGTTATATTCATGTTTTTTATGTTTTCACCTAAAACATTGATAAATAAGTAGAACACTGGGCCAAGGCCAGAAAATCTGTACCACATTCCTTTCAGAGTGCCTGTCCTTAGGTTTCTATTTATTTTTTTCTCTAAAGTTTAACAAATATGATTTTTTAAGTTATAGAAAGTTGCATTGGCCCATATAGCAGCCACTAGCTATATATGTCTGTATATAAATTTAAGTTTCCCTTAATTAAAATGAAATAAAACTAAAAATTCAGTCCCTAAGTCATCATGTTTCAAGTACTCAGCCACATGTTTCTACTGGTTATCATAGATACATGATTTAGATATAGAACATTTTCACCACCATAGAAAGTTATATTTGATTATGTATATTTGATTATGCCAGCATGACCTTATATCAATATTGCAAGTTCTTTTCATTTTGCCATTGATTAGTCAACTGTTTTGTTCAACTAGTCATGAATATGCCTATCTTTGCTGTATTCAGCACACATTTTCATACCTCATCCAAAAGGATATCATAAAATTCTTTGTTGAAATAAAAATACATTTACTATAATAGTACCCTGGTCTACTTGATGAGCAACCCACTTGATTAGTTATTTATTGCCATGTTAACATATCATCCCAAAATTTAGTGGCTTAAAACAATAATTTTGTCCTATCTTTCATGTTTTCTATAGGTCTGAAATTTGGGAGTGTCTTGACTCAAGGTCTGTCATGAAGTTACAGTCAGATGTTGGCTGGGACTGCTACTATCTTAAGGCTTCAATGGAGGCGGGAAATCCACTTCCAAAGTAATTCACTGGCAAGTTGGTGTTGGCTTTTGGAATGGGTCTCAGTTCTTCTCCGTGTAGGCCACAGCACAGGGCTACTTCAGTGTCCTCAAGGCTTGGCAAGTGGTTTCCCCCAAATTAAGCAATCTCAAAGAATTAGCCAGGAGCTTCAGTGCCTTTTATGATGTAGCCTTGTAAGTCATACATGATCACTTCCCCCATAGTCTATTAGCCACACAGGGCCAGCCTTGCTTCAACGTGGGGGAAGACCACACAAGATCAATATCAGCACCCCTGGATCATTGGGGGTTACATTAAGGGTTTGATAGCATACCACTCAAAATAGGAAATGAGTTAGTTTGTCATGGCTCATTTTTAGTGAACCATTGCTTTTTCCTGGGAAGCATCTCTTAAGAGCCATCTGTATAATACTCTGTGAGAATTGCCCCTAGAATCAATATCAAATTTACTGATCTATACTTTCTGGAATCTATCTTTTTGTCCTGTTTTAAAAATTGGAATTTTGCCTATTTCCAAACTTGTGACCCTTCTACTATGTCACAAAGATTACTGCAATCACATATGCAATTTTTTTTTTTTTTTTTTGCTATTGCTTTTGTTCTTGTTTTTCTGAGCCTGGAGATTTGCTCCTAAGCACAACACCTGGGTACTCTATCAATTTGCTCTCCCCACCAAACATTGTGTAGTGCCTCACAATAAGTTTTTTTTTTGAATGAATATTCTCTCAGATCTTGAGCCTCAATTCCTCCTAATGATGCTTGGTTAACATTTTATGATCGCAATATTATTCTCAATGATGTAAAGGAAGTCAAATAGGAATTAAGTCACTCTGTCTACTCCATGTGATCAATTATCACCACACTGTATGTCTGCCTCAGGAGTGTGATTCTTGGCTCTGTTTTATACATAGTGTGCATGCACACACACACAATCAAACGATTTTGGTTAGTTTCCCAGCATTTTAGTATTTTTAAGAAACTTGAGATTCTTTATGTCATCAGTCAGGGGAACATTAGTTCTATATGTTAAATATATAGAGCGTCTGCATCTATTGTTCAGAATTAAATCCAGAGTAGCAGCTTTTCTCTTTTTTCTCTTATCTTCTAATACATGAAATTGCTGGACTAGCAATGTAAGAGCTTATCAGCTTCTCTCTCTGTCTCTCTCTTTTGAGACAGGGTCTCTCTCCTTCACCCAAGGCTAGAGCGTAGTGGTGCAATCATAGCTCACTGCAGCCTTGAACTCCTGGGCCCAAAACATCCTTCTGCCTCAGCCTCCCAAGTAGCTCAAATTAAAGGCATATGCCACCCCATCCGGCTGATTTTTTTTTAATTTTTGTATCGACAGAGTCTTTCTATGTTGCCTAGGCTGGTCTTGAACTCCTGGCCTCAAGTGATCCTCCCACCTTGGCCTCCCAAAATGCTGGGATTACAAGTGTGAGCCACCACACCCAGTCTCTGTTTTCTTTTAGAAAACAATCCAAATGAGTAATTTTAGAGTGCATTATATCTGTATATTTCACCTGGAAAGATATCATTGCTATATGGTGTTAAGTTGCAAGGTCACATGTATGGTACGGTCCCATTTTTGTTAAAAAAAAAAAAAAAGAGAAGAGACGAGGGAGAGAGAACTGTGTGTGTATACTTACATAAAGCTTGTGGCCATGGAGAATGACGTAGATGGATACACACCAAATCGTTAACATTAATTATTTTGGTGGAGGGAGTGGAGGTGGTGGTATATGATTGGATGGAAGAGGTAGAGACTATTACCTTTTTCTGCCTTCACTTTTGCCTTTTTTTTGACTTTTTACAATATGCATATATTAATTTTGTAAGTTTTTCTAATCTAATAATATAAGACATTAAAAATGTGCTGTCATTATTACTTTTCTCCTCCACAGTGTTATGAACCGGATTTAGGAAATATTGCCCATATAGTTCCTGTCATCAGTCTATAATGTACACACATAACAATGTTACTTCTGTTTCCTCTCTCCCCTTTATTCTCAGTGAAAAGGATCTCCATCCTGCTTATATGATATACTCCTTTCCATATAGATGGATCATTTCTTATAATTCAGTGCTATTGCTCCTTTTCTTCTCTGGGCCTTTTCTCTTTTGAAAATACATGCTCTCTAGTGTGGAATGCTAGTTGCAACTCCTATTTTGTCGAGCCTCAGTGACATAATGGAGATTACACATACACACACAACCCTCCCCACCCCGACATATATTTCAAGTTTACTGTGCTTTCTATATGTTATATATTCAGGGCCAAATCCAAGTTTTGTTGGGTCTGAAGCTTTTATAATTTGGGAAGCCCACATCAAAAAAGGAACATAAAATTAGCAGTACAGAATACTAGAGCAACTCCTGGGGCCTTGGAAGTGCAAATGTGGGGCCTTGAATATTAAGCTTCATCAGTGTCACAGTAAACATATTTCTGTGTGCATTTGTGCCGAGTGAGGAAGGATGGGCAGCCTGAAGTTGCTGGACTGAGAATTCTTGGAAGAGGATGGTACAGCCTCTCCAAAGACGGAAAGGACTAAGAAAAAAAAGAAGCCTCCCCACCAACTTCAGAAATCTATCTGACTTTTGGTTTTAATTTCCCTGTTTTAGTTCCCTTTATAAAACAATTGTCTTTTCTTAGAGTAACATTCCAGTTTTCCATAGCAAGGAGACCTGTGTTCGGCTAGGATCAAGTTTCCAGGGCACCATTTTAGAAACAAGAATAGCTCAAATCATGCCGAGCTTAAGAGCATTCCATGACAAGCGACAGAAGCTTTACAAACTATGGTCAGAAGGCACATTTCATGACCTTTAGCCTAAGAAACATTAGGTGGCTTGCTGCTTTGTCCCCAGAGGAGTGGCACATAGGAAAAATCAAAAGTAGTAGTGGCAAGAGTGTTAGGAACTGTGGTGGAAATCCTGCATTTCCAAATGTGTGTCGAAAAAGAAGAAAGGAAACCTCCAGAAGATCCTTTCACCAGTGGTTCCCACAGAAGCTTCCTCCCTCTCTTGGGACATCTTGAGGGTCTTTCAGATAGGCTGCCCCAGGTGTATTAGAAGATACTGGACCTGGAGTGTTTGGAATCACAGATGTATGACCCTTCTTTTCAAGAAGATTGCTATGGAACCTTATTTCACCATTCTTATCCAGGACCCAGTAATGTAACAGAAGTTTGCAAGATATTAACTCATTTTCATGAGGTGTCATAGTAGAGGAAAACCAATAAATGACAGACATTTTTTGTGTACTTGAAATTTTTAAGAAAGTGTTTTACGTGATTCAAATTTTTAAATAAGTGTCCATTAAGATATATATTGCCAATCTTAAATGCATAAATAGAAAAGAAGAAAAACAACCAAGAATCCTTTGAATATTTTTCATAACACATACATGCTCTTGCAGCATAATTTCTTCAGATTGTGGTGATAAAGAACTTATATATAAAAAAAATGAGTCTGTGGGTCAGGCCACAGTGGCTCACACCTGTAGTCCTACCACTCTGCGAGGCTGAGGCCGAGGAGTTTGAGGTTGTAGTGAGCTATGATGACGCTACTGCACTCTAGCCAGGGTGAAAGAAGAGCAAGTCTTTCTCTGCCTCAAAAAAAAAAAAAAATGTAGTTCTTTGTATACAAAGATGGAAGTACTGACTTTTGACTTTTTTTTTTTTTTTCAGTAAAAGGCACACTGGCTGTCAAGCAGGGAGGTGCTACCAAGGGCCAAAGAGCAGAGAGATGCACACTGGCCCTTATGGGGAATCAAACCCATGCCCTTGGCACCATGTTTATGGTACTCCTACCAACTGAGCTAACTGGCTCTAACCTTGCCATTTAGCATCTCAGGTCTGTTAAGCATGATTGCTCACAAACACAGCCTCCTTCAGGTCCTCACTGAATAAGGTTTGTTCCCAGCCAAAAAAACTCTCTGGAAGGAATGGGAATGGATTTTAATTTTTTTTAAGCATTGAAAATCACTGTGTGTTTTTTTTTTCTGGAAGTTTCTTAAGCTTGAAATCCATGATTTCGTCCCATGAGGTGATCCACTGGGTGATCTCTGCTCAGGCGGTCACTGGCTACTCTTAGGCTATGACTGGGTTCCATTTCTTTTTATAAAGCCCATGTTATTTCTGTTTGGAGGGCTTGAGGGCTGAAAGGGGGAAGGGGGAACTGAATAGCTCAGGGGCCTAGCTAATGTCATCTGATCTCTCTTACCCTGAAGCTTTTTTGAATTTGGCTCCTCTTCACACAGTCTCAAAATATGCACCGGCCCTTCAACAATCATTGACAAGTGGGCTCTGGAGTCAGACTGCCCGAGTTGGAAGCCAGACTCCTCCAATTACTAGCTGTGAGGCTTTAGGCAAGTTACTTCATCTCTCTGTGCCTCAGTTTCCTTGACTATGCAATGGGGATAATAATTTAAAATCTGGAAGAATTTTTGAGTAAATTAAATGAGATAATATATGTGAAACACTTAGTCTGCTGAATATGGTAAGCACTCAATAAATTTTAACTCTTACAAAATACTAACGATCTTAAGTTACAAAGAGCTCAAGATTTTAAGGTAACAGAATGGATCAGAAGAGAAAGGGATGGAATACACATGAGACATGTAATGTTGGCAGAGAGACCATTTCTGGGTAAAACACAATCTGACAAATTACCGGACCCTGGACAGACAAGGGTTATTTTTTTGCAGTTTGAGGTTAGGCAAGAGAGAAAGAACATGTTGGAAGGGAGGAAGGGAGGTGATGGCTGTGGGGTGAAGGGAAAAGAAGACCTGAGGTTACAAAACAAGTGCCTTGTTTCAAGGTTGTGCTCAAGGCTGAGCCCCATGCCTGAGGGCCATCTATTTGTCTTCTGGTCTGCTAGAGGGGCTGACCTTCCCCAAGCCGGCCACAAAAAAACCCCCATAATACCAACTTAGAGGCCAGTCTCTTCCATGCCTACTTTTTCCTTGAAAATAATAACTTTAAAAATGTATTCGTTCTCTGTCAAGTCCTGGTCAAACACTTAGCTTCCCCTCCCCCGACCCAGGGGGTCCCACCCAGCGATGTGGCTAATCCCTATGGAGTCTTGAAGCCGCTAGCCTCCCACGGAGCCTTGCAACTAGAGAGCCCAATGATCTAGCCTGGATTCTTTTGCCCGGTCTGGACTTGCCCCTTAGACAGGCTAAAACAGTCTTTGCCATCGGGGGCCACGGGGCATTTCCCCACACCCTACATTCAGCAAAGCGCATTGTTTAAAAAAAAAAAAGTCTTAACTTATGAACACTTCTTCCCTTTAGCAAAGATTGTCTTCAGAGTTCCTTTAAATATTGTATTTATTCAGTCTGTGAGTTATTTCTAAAAACTTAATGTGTATATAAAAGTGTAACTTTGTATTAACTAGTTCACCTGCCCTTCTCTAGTTCTGAAATGTTAATTTCAGACTCACATTTAGAAAGCTCCAGAAGCGTTTTACTGATCATCCAGGAATTCTTAAACTGTGTTTTAAAAGGGCAAGATTTTGTGTAGTGGAGTTGTCAAGATTTGAATAATGGAAAAATGTAATTTTTGTAGTGGTATATATCACATTTGAATTAACGAGAAAATTCGATCCAGAACAACCGGCTTTGTTTTTTGGGGGACGTGGTGGTTGCTTTTCTCCACACCCGTTAACAGAGAATTTTCTTCAGCGAGACCCGGTTCCTCAGACAGGCTGTGGCCATTACACAGCTCACCGAGGCTCGGAGGTTAAGGAATGTAAAGAGGTCAAACTTTGGCCTGGAAACAGACACGAAATAAACAAAATCCACCAACATATAAAGAAAATAATCACAGAAATTAGAAGAGTAGGTCAGAAATGGTGAGCTTGAGGTCAGTGGGAAGAATTATTCGTATAAATCTTCTCAGAGGAGGTAGGGAATTCCTACTTTAAAAGGAAAGAAAGAAACAGGAAAAAAAAATCCCCCCTCGTCGCGTTCCGACCCCGGAGTTCGGGCGCGCGGAACGCATTCTGCGAGTTCCAGAGAAAGTAAGCAGCTTCGGGACATTTTCTAAAGTGCTCTTTGCAATGCAAGAACTTAGAATGCGGTTAGTTTTACGCACCAACTCCCTTTCTCATAAATGCTTTAAGGGGACCCTAACTTCTCAAGACTGAATCACGTTTGTCAGATTATTTTAAACCTTGTGTCAGACCCCCTGTGCTTTGAGGGAAACCCAAGGCGAACAACCTGGGCGCCCGGAAACATTTTGCAATGAATGAGCAAATGAATGAAACCCGGCCGGAACGCTGGAGACTGGGAAGGACGCAGGAACTTTCTCTGCGGGTTGCGAATCCGGGCGTCTGCAAACTTAGGACCCAGGGCAGACAGGGCTTCAGCTGCTCAGTCAGTCTCTCTTAATACCAAGCACCTGAGAACAGGTGCGGTTCCGAGTGAGTGGCCGGGCCCGGCACAAACTAGCCTGGGGCCAGAACAGACGTGGCCCGCCTGGAGGGGACTTTGCAGCGGCTCTACCCCTTCAGCACTGCTCTCAGCTAGTGGCTTCTTCGAAGGGCCGAGCTGTAGCAGCCCTGGGGCGCACTCGCTGCCCTCCTCCGCCTGCACAGGAGCTCGCTTAGGTCTGATCCCTTAACCCGGTGGCAAGTCATTTCCTTCTCTAACTTGGTGGGTCTTTGCAATAAATGGAGCGATAAAATCAGAGGGGCAGAAAGAGAAAATAGACAACTAGGAAAGTCACAAGTGTTTCGTGGGGAGACTAGGGCGCGGGTTGTTTGGACTGTGGCAGAGCTGTGGGGCCCAGACTGGGAGCGGCGCGGAGCGAGACCGGTTTTCCGGGGCTGGCAGCTGCCTCGAAAAAGTTTCCTGTGGAACACTCGCCAGCGGGGGCGGGGGCGGCGGGCGCAGCAGTGGACGTGGGAGGGGGCGGGAAGGCGGGGGGAGGCTGCGAAGGGCCTGCTTGCAAACCGTTATAGTCCTGCAGCACCTCCCTCGCCGGTGGCCCCCCTGGCCTGCCTCCCCGCCGCGCGGCTGCCCACCTGGCGACGTGACGCTGCACCAATCCCTTTCTAGCAGCGCCCGGGGCCCCCTCTCCTTGCACCGCCCCCCTCCCCACCCTGAAAGAGGCGCACCCTGCCGGGACAGACGCTGCGCTCTCGCTGCGGAGCACCCCTCTAGCTTATTTCGTCTCCGGGACAGACGCTCAGGCTCGTCTCTCGCCCTAGCCAAACTTGCTTTCCCGCCTCGCAAAGTCCGGCTTCCCTCCACTCCCAGCTCTTTTCCCTCCACTTTCCCCTCCTCTGTCTCCCACGCCTCAACCCCCGATCCCCCACTCCTTTCTCCCGCCCTCTCCCTTCCCTTCTCCCCCCTTCAACTCCTAGTCCGCTTCCACCTCAGACTCCAGTGCGCGCCCAACTTGGTCGCCCGCTCCCGTTCGGCTTGAAGCCATGGCGGGACCTGGGGGCTGGAGGGACAAGGAGGTGACGGATCTGGGACACTTGCCGGTGAGTAGAGAACGCCATCGCCCCCAAGTGCTCTCTTTTTGAGGGATCTGAGCGCTGGGGGAGGGAGCGGACACCCTCCAGCCGGGTTAGACCAGGACTTCGACGGGTCCGCAGACACCGAGGGAACCCAGGGAGCCAGCGCGCGGAAAAGGCGCCCCCTGGGCGGGGCGGGGGGGGCCGCGCCAAACTCCTTGAAAAGGCAAAGGCAGGGGGTGTCAGGGGAGAGAAGAGGTGACAGGGGGGTCCTTGCGGGCCCTAAACAGCGGGACATTTTCTAAATGTGGCCCGCTTTGTCTAGCGGCTCTCTGGTACCTGTCCCAGCCCAGCTCCAGGAGAGGCCAAAAACTGCGACGTCGCATGCCTTCCTGAGAGCACTCCTCCCTGTTACCCCGCCACTCCGTCGTTTGCTTCTTCTTTTGCCAGCGGAGATGCCTACTTATAGAGTGACCTTTACTTTTAGGTGACGACAGGCTAGAAAATTAAACCGTGGGAGTTTCACTTCTCTCACTTTCTAATAGCACTTTCTAAAACTTTGTTACTCTTGCCAGGGCAATGTCCTCGATTAAGTGTTGCAGGAGTGAAAGAACTCGACGCCTTTGGAGGAGAGGAAGTGAATTCTGCACACCCCAATTTTTTTTAAAAAAAGTATTGTGCTCCCTGGCTAACCAGATTTATCTTTTCCTTGTGGTTTTCGTTTGTGAGTTCTTTTTTCCCAAATGCCCAGCTTTCCTCCGGAGTTGTAATTGATTGGTGAGCTATTATCGCCGTCGTTATTAGTAGACTTATTATTTTAGCAGCGCCGTTTATTTCATTGGCATCTGGTTTCGGGCTGATATTGGATCTCACCCAAATCCGTGTTTCAAGTTCCCTTTTTAGATTGGCATTTCACTCGCACCCTCTCTTGAATGCAAAAGGCCCCTGGACTCTCCGACAGGGAATAAGCAGGCATGGTGCTGGAATGGTCGCCAGGCGACTGTAGTTCAGGGCAGTGGCCTGCTTGCTTTGGGAAAAGCTAAATATTAACCTTGAGGTTATAGGACTCTTCAAAGTCGCACTGACTTAATTTTATACATACTTGGCATTTAAAGATTGTGTTTTTAATGACGACAGACGCCTGCCTTCCTAAAAAATAGGGCATTCCCAAAGCCTCGCCTATATAATTTTACACTAGAATGGTGTACGTGGGAGGGGAGATGATACACACGGGTAACAATTTAACAAATTGTTCTTTGCCATTATAAATACGCAATACAAACTTGGTGAATTACAAATATTACCACTGTGATTATTTATGCAGCTTCATAAAATAAAGTCACAGAACTTGTAAAAATTAATTCTTTTTTCCACCCCGCATGCACCCAAAATTTCTTCCTTGCAGCGGGCATACATGAGATTTCTGGAATATGGAGGCCTCAATTGGTGGTTTCCTTTCTGAACAGAACTTTTATATTCAGACTAGATTTGCTCCCAAATAAAAGTGTAAAATCAAGGAACGAAATGTTACCGCCCTCCAACATTCTCTGTATGGTAGAGGGGAAAGAAAAATAGCAAACTAGGGCAGATATGTGAAACCACACATGGACAAACTGAAATAAACTCCTTTCTAAATATGACTAAAGAGAGGAATGGGAAAGACCTCATAGAAATGATAGGGCAGGGAATTCCAAACCCAAGGAGAAAAAGAAAAGGTTTTATTGCCGCAGAAAAATGGGGGGAAATGGACCAGACTAACTGACCTGGTCATGGCCCTGGGACATAAGAATTTGGTGTTTGGTGCAGCCCAGGAGATAAGAGGAAAGGCTGCAATTTTTATTTGGTAGTTCAGTGGCACATTAGTGTTCTGGAGGGTGGGGGTGCATGTGGGGAGGGTAGAAAGGTTGATTTTTAATGTAGGGAGAATAGGGAGAAGATACAAACCTCAGGGCACTGATGCTTTGCCTCATTTTACAGACTTCATGAAAGTCTCATAAAGTCCTCAGCTTCTAACAATTTCTAAGTTTTATACGTGAGCCACTTTGTCTCACGTGGAGGTCTTCATCATCTGAGCAAATTATGCAGAATTCTCCCCTCTTCCCTAACACCCAGATCCAAACCCTAAGAAATCTAGCAGAAGAGCAGCACGCCCTTTAGAATTTCCTTTCCTATCAATTTTTTAGGGGTGGGAAAGTTGTTGTTGCTCTGGTCACTGAGTTATATTTCAGTGATTTGGGATTTCTTTACATTCAACTTATTTCCTGACCTTTTGAAGAAGTAAAAGCAAATGAAGAGGCGAAGAGACAACTAAGTCAGCTGTGTTGAACTTTACATTTTGATGCAAAGTAGAGTTGATAAAGCAAGCAAAGAAATCTGCATATAATGGTATCCCTTGCAATAATTATCCTCAATATGACATATGCAAAGGTCAGAAAATTGGCATCCATTAACACCAAGTGTGCCAGTTTGACAACAGCCAGACAATGAGGGGAGATTCAAACCTTGGAGTTTCAAATTGAGCAAAAAGAATCTTGCAGAATATAGAAGAATAATTAAAATACTGGTCTAATTTAAGATGGATAAAGTATGTTCTTTGTAGACCTGGCCAAGCTAAATGACCACAAGACAAAGACCTTTGACAGAGGACAGGCTTGCTGTGCAAATTGGGATTTAAAGACAGTGGCAGAATGTTATTAGATATTTTTGTTATTAGATAAATATTAGTTTTAAACCTAAAATAATAAGCAGGAGTGAAAGCAGGGGAAGCAGGAAAGGGGGAGAAAATTATATAACTTTTAAAATTTAATAATTTAACTTTTGTATAATTATGTAACTTTTTTTTTTGCGTAATAGCTTAAAGTTAGAGACAAAAGAGAACCAACATAATTACCAGTGAACAATAGGCCAACTCCATTCTGTTTGTTAATTAGTGGGTTAAGGTAATTTTGTCTGATTTTTCTATTGAATTAATTTTTTCTATAGGTGATAAATCAAAAAAGAAAGTACAGAAATTTGTGGTTTGTGCTTCCTTTCTGAAAAGAGAACTGCGAAGTCGTATGTCTTTATATATATATATATATATATATATATATATCCTTGTAATATGAATGTATATACCCGCCAGCAATACCTGGGGGTGTGTCTATACATATATTAGTATATTTCTTTTTCCTAGTATGCCTGCGTCCTCGAGACTGGAAACTATTTCTTCATCTCCAAATCTGGCATGTCTTTCACTATGATTGTCCCCTTTGCCTTCAAGTGTGCCCAGTATGGTAATGACATTCCTCACGGCTGTGGCCTTGGTATTTTGACACTGCCATGTGTAGTCCTAATCTATATTGGGGTCAGGATTAGACAGGCCTTGAGGACAGTAGTAGCAGAGGTGATCTGAAATAGCACATGATCCAAACACTATATTTGAATTACATTAGGTTTATATTTAAATACAACTGCCAGCTCCCCAGCCTTCGACCACCCAGACCAAGCCTACTTTCCACATTTGGTCATGAGAAATTTTTTACTTTACTAAGTCCCTTAGCCCCTGTTTGGGAGCAGTTTTACCTTCAAGTGCACAAGGATTGATATATTCAGCACGCCCTCCATACATATAGAGCATCGCTTCAGTATACCACTGTACTTCAATCTACTTTGTCAATCTTTTTTTTCCCCCAGTTTTTACAGCAGTGGTTTTCATATGTTAGTGCACAAGAATAGTGCATAAGAATCATCTCGGGATCTTGGGGACCTATCCTCAGAAATTCTGATTTCATAATTCCATGGTAGGCCCAAGGAATCTGTATTTTTAACAAGATTTCACAAATGATTTTCATATAAGGAGAGTCTATGCAGTCCACAATTTGAGAAGCACTGGTCTGGAGGAAGAGATTTTCCTTTCTCAACTCTGCACTTGAATTGTGAAGCCTATTCTTCCAATGGTCTCTGAAACTCACTTGGGTATTTATCTTGTCATATCTACCATTTTCATAAACTTTTTATATAAAATTGCTTTTTCTAATATTAAAACAAAAGAAGAAAAGCCTCTGCTATCTCCTTCTAGTACTGTACAATCTCTTTACTTCCTTTTGCTGCCTGACCCCTGGAATACATTCTCTCATTCTCCTTTACTATCCTACATTTGAAATGTCTTGCTACACATGTTGAGCATTTTCAATTCCCTTTTCTCCTTAATTTCTGCCCTATTTGGTTCTATGGATCAGCCTCTGCTTTGAAAGTCTCTCCCTTGACCAGTTAACACTGCCTTCTAGTGGCTCTTTTTCTTCCTGTTATCCCCACTCTGGGCTTTTATTAAAATTAGCCATCAGAGTACTCATTCTCCCCCTTCCATTGAATTCATGAGACAGAAACAATTCCCTAAATTCTGGGTTTCAGCAGGCAGGCAGAGTAGAGCTGTTAAATTTCAGGAGATAATTTAGACACATAGAAAGATATAACAAAAGTATAAAGTATTTGTCTAACAGTTTATGGTTCAAAAATGTGTTAAGACTTTGATTTTTAGTAATTTCTTTTGCGGAAAGCTTCAGAAATTAGAGTTTCTTCTTTACTGACCGTTTTATTTACCCAAATGGGACACCAAAACATACAAACCCTCAAATAATTTCCAAATTGATATAGCAGTCATAGAAATGAACATTTTTCTTCTTCTGGTTTTCTTATCTCAGGGTGGCAGGGCAGAGGAGAGGACCAAGTAACTATGGAGACCCCTCTAATATGGATCTTTTAATTTCACAATGACCAGAAAGGGGGTTCCTTTTCAATGCTTGCTTCCTTGAGAGCCCAGAATATACTTGCTCTGACCGAAAGTGGAAAGCATGATATAAGAAATTGGGTATTGTTAACCTAGTAATTAGTATAGTCCTTCCCCTCTTTTTTCTCAATTTAATATTTAACTTTAAATGATCGTAGCATAGAGATGGGGCACAAAATATCACATACGACTAATGAAAAGAATATAGTCTTAGGTTACATGAATACTAGATAGGCCTGCCTTTAAGAGCAAAGGAAATTTTAAAATGTTCTTTTATTAAATGTGAGCATGAAAAGAAATAAGATGGCTTGGTCATTTGTGAGCAGGAAAAAGTTTCCTGACAAAATCAATATAGATAAAATAAGGCCTCCGCGAATTTCCACAGGCATTTTATTATCACAGTCCGTTTCCTGGGTGTCTCTGTAGTAATTAGATACCTGAGTTCAAATCTGAGTAAGGTACTTATATTATTGAGGGCTAGAAAACAGATTAGATAAATTTAAGACAGTTTGTGCTCAAAGATTCAGGAATAAAGGTTGTATGGACAATGCAATGATTCTCCAATATATAGTATCTTTTTCAGCTAAAATGCAGCCTTAACTATAACAACGAATGGTTTACCAATAGGAATCAGCTAACATGTTTGATTCTTTTGACAGATGGCCAGAGGCTTTTTCTCCAGAATTAATAATGTCTGAAATAAATCCCTCAATGCTATCCTTCAAAGAAACATGCTAAAGTGATAAAGTCTTCAAGCTGTCCTTAGTAACTTGTTTGCTTCCCCCCACATATTTTTCAATGAGTAATAACAAAAGTGATATGCTTAATATCAAAAGCACTATAGCAATCTACTTTTACTTTTTTAATCCTAAAAATTATCATTTTAAATAACTTTTACATTTTCATTTTGAGTATGTTCCCTGAACTATTTGCTCATAATGATAAACTGCGTCTACTGCGACATAAATTTTGATAATCATTTTGAGAAAGCAGCCCGCTGGGCTGCTGCTTTCTCTGACAATGGTTGTCTCAATCCAGTGGAAACATCTGGATTTTAGAACGATAGAATCTGTTTTTTTTTTCCTATATAGAATTTTAGAGCTGGGAAAATTACCTAACACAATACCTTCATTTTGTATATGTGAAAACTGAATCCCAGAGAGAGTAAATAACTTGCCCAGAGTCTTATAGTTAATTAATGGCAGAGCTGGGGCTAAAACTCAAATCTCTTGACTGTCTGTCCAGCTGAATACTTATCGATTGAAGTAATCCCAGACCTGGGTCATTTTCCTATGACAGTTTTGCTAGATTACACAAATATCATGCCAGTTTTAAGGAGACTATAATTTCATTCTTCTATGTTGCATATATTCAATAGTTTTTCTGTTTAGCTCACATTTGTCACAGTGATAAAAATGTTTTCAAACAGGATTAAACAAAGTTTGTGGGTATGAAACGTGCTTTATGTAAGGCACAATGAACTTCCAAGAATTTGCCAATGTTCCTACCATTTTGTGTATAAATTGGCATCTACTCATTCCTCGTATAGGTTTTGCTAAAATAGCAAAATAGGCTGCTAAGCTAAAAGTTCAAGCAGTGATAAAATTTAAGAAACCATGTTTTGTGGTGAACAAGAAAGAAATGCCTATATTTAAAGATAAGGAAACAGTGCTTGAGTATGAATATGGAAGCCTTAGGCCTCTGTCCTTGAACATGTTACATTTTGTTTCCTATGATGCCACATTTAGCCTTAAGTCACAGAAAACATCAATTTGTACCATGAAAAGGTATTCAGCTAATGCAAAGATTGGCTTTAAAAAAACAAAAGAACACTCTCTAGTTTTTTTTTAAATGATGCTCTTTTAATGCCATGATCTTGTTTTGTTATTCATATTTAGAGAAAATATTTCTTCTTAAGTGTTGCTATAACACAAATAAGCCATCTAGCCTTTGTATCCAACATCTAATCATCATTGCTGTGTGCTAAACTTTCTGCCTGGTTAGCATTCAAAAGGTAGATGTTAAAAGAGTACTTCAATTATAAATAAATTAACTTATTTCTATTTTAATTATCTTTCTAATTATATCATGAATATGCCTTAGCATTACATAACTGTATGCACTTTACAGTTTTATGACAATTATTTACACAAGTATGTAATATCCATACCACAGTTTCTTTTTTATAAATGACTATACTCAGTCCAGGGACACTGTGATATCTGTGCTTTTGATAAATGACATTTAGGTTCTTCCCATGTAAATTTTAAGGGAAGAAGGCAGACTGAAAACACCATTTAAGATAGCTGAATGCTTGCCTATTTTGTCAAGAGGATTGACAGGTTTTTTTTCTACTTTTTTTCAGGATCCAACTGGAATATTCTCACTAGATAAAACCATTGGCCTTGGTACTTACGGCAGAATCTATTTGGTAAGTGGAGTTAGATTATTGATTCATTCTTCATTTTCTAGTGATAATGATAATTATGAGTCAGACCTCCACACTGCCAATCAAATAATGCCAAAACATGGCATTTCACTTTAAGATATGAATCAAATTAAGATAGCTCAGTGACATCTATAAGAATTATTGTTTATTATGACAAAAGGAATGGATTGGTGAATCTATAGTGAACCAACCAACCAAACATAAGATATAAAAATTATTAGAAGAAAATTAATAAAGTCATCAATGGAAAAGGGAAATAATTCAAATAAGATATACCTGAAGAAAAATATCACTTGTTTTATACTGTACACCCACACCATTCTAATTATTCACATTCAATTGAAAACAATGTTATGAAAAGGAAATCTTTCATAACATTCTATATCATAGTATGTACCTGAGTGTGCACATGTATATGATAAAGTTTGCTGAAGAATCTAACAAGAAAAATTCTGTATTTATTTAATGATTACTTATTAAGCACTAAGTATATGCCAGGCCCTGTGATAGTCTCTGAAAATAAAGTGATGAACAAAACAACAAGGTCCCTGCTCTTCCAGGGCTTATGGCCTAGAAATGTGTAAGTAATTAAGTATGTGTATGTATGTGTGTGGGGGGGTGGGAGAGTAACATACATTACCTAAGTAAGCACATGAATGACTGTATACAGTTGTCCTTCAGTATCCCTGGATTCCACATCTGTGGATTCAACCAACCTCGGATCAAAAATATTCGAATAAAAATTGTGTCTGTCCTGAACATGTATAGACATTTTCTGTCATTATTCCCTGAACAATACAGGATAAAAACTATTCACATAGTATTTACATTGTATTAAATATTATAAGTAATTTAAAGATCATTCATCTAGAAATCATTTAAGGTACACAGGAGGACATGCATAAGTTATATGAAAATACTATGCCATTTTATATGAGAGGCTTGAGAAAACCCTGATTTTGGTATCTGAGGGAGGTCCTGAAACTCCCCCCCCATGTATACTGAGGCATGACTATAATTGCAATTGTAATACATGATATGAAAGAAATTCTTAGTGATATAAAGCATAAAACAAGGGAGCTTAATTTAGATTGAAGGGTCAGTGTTGACTTCCCATTCCCTGGAAATTGATAGTTAAACTGATACCCGGAGGATAAATACGAGGTAACCAAGCAAAGGGTGGTTGTGGAGGATGATGTTAATGCATTCTAGGTAGAGGCAGTGGCAGTGTTAAGGACTGGCTTGGGGTTGGAAGTGCTTTGGTAGCCCTATCTATAACCTTAATCAGGCACCTTTCTCCCACTCTCTAAAACGGGGAATTGACATTTTTGCAATCTTGTTTAAGATTCTGTAAAAACACAGTGTTCCACTTTCCCAGGCCTGTCCTTCCAGAGGCTGATCCTCACTATAGACTGATCGCAAGTCCTCTACCTATGGGTCTGTAGAGGTGTCTTGGTGTAGGCCCAAAGGAAGGGGCTTCTTTCTAGTTCAGAAAAGAGCGCCCTCTGCTTGCCAGGCCTTGCACCTTTGGGGCTACATCTGCCCCATCTGCATTCCTTTCTTACTCATCTACCCAGGTTGGAGTGGGGAGATGCTTTTAAAACTTTGCACAAAAGCACCTATAGCATACAAGCTGAGTAGCAGAAATAGCATATGAACAGGTCTTAAAAGCAGAAAGAACCTTGGCGACTATAGGAAACAGAGAGAATGCCAGTATTCGTGACAAAAGTTGTTTCAAACTATTTTGAACTTACTCATTAACAGGACCAATAAGCTATAGACAGTGACATGATACAGACCCAAGTATATGGTTTATGCTGCCTCATTTGCATCCCATACTGAATGATTAGTTAACATTTGTGTGATCTAGGTCAGTTTTCATACTTTATGCCCATACCTTTTACACAGACAGAAGGTTTATGGTAGATTTATGATTTCTGTGTCTCTATATGTATTTTAACTCCTGAGGGGTGTGTGTGTAAATGTGTGTGTGTGGGTGGGTGGTATATACTTCTTCTGATTTGAAGGTATAGAGCCTTTTCCACCACTAGATGTTAGAAATAAAAATCTCAGAGTCATATAAGATAAGAAGCAATGGTAAGACTAGGCAACACAGTCTGAGGGATGACTGTAACCATCTTTTGATGGTTTCTCATAATCATTCATCACATAGAAGAAAGATGCCATCAAAATGAGAAAAGTCAAGAGAGTAAAAAGGTAAGTGTTGCATGATAATTTCCTTTTTTAAAACTCAGCATTTCTTGAGCTAAACTATATATTTGGTAAAATTCACTCTTTTAAGTATACAGTTTTATAAGTTTGGACAAATGAATACAGTCATGTAACTACCACCACAATCAATATTTTCTGTATACATCTTAAATTAATTATAATCTATATTCAAGGGATATTCCACCTCTTCACCGTGTGGTGTCCCAACTGGCATTGTTGTGGTTGTGGTTGTCATACATTTTGCTTTTACATATGATATAAATCCACAGTACTATTATACTTTTTCTATATTCACTATACTCACTGCTACTATTTTTATTTAGATAATCAATTATCTTTTGGAGCAATTAAAAATAAGAAAAATGTCCTATATTTATCTCCATTTTAGCCATTTCTGGAATCTTCATTTCTTTGCACAGATGCACGTTTCTATTAATATATGGTATGAAGAACTTAAGCCTGAAGAACTTCCTCTAACACTTCTTATTGTTCAGGACTGCTGGTAGTGAATTCTCTGCATTTGTGCAAAAAGTCTTTACTTTTCCTTTATGTTTGGAAGATATTTACCCTAGAATTATAGAATTCTATAGAATTCTATAGAATTATGAGTATAGAATTATGAGTTGACAATTATTTTTTTCTTTCAGCAGTATAAAGATGCCCCTCTTCTGGTTTGCATAGTTTCTATAGTCTGCTATAATTTTTATCTTTACTCCACTGTATTTTTTCTCGGGCTGACTTTAAAATTTTTTTCTTTGTGTTTGTTTTTCACCAGTTTAGATGCGAAATGTCTGGAGTTTAGTCATCTCTGAGGCTGGTTATGTTGATTGCTTTTTTCTCTTGAGTGTGTTTTTTTTCCTTGCTTTTTGATACATCTCAAAATTTTTGTTTGAACGCCAGACACAGTATGTAGAATAGTAGAGAGTGAAGTAGACAGCATTTATACCTTTAAAAGGGCACACTTGTTCAGCTAGGTTGTTAATGTGGGAGGTTGAATCAATCTAATAAGGAGGCAGACTGTATTCGGGTTATGTTGTTACTATGGTTACCCTCCATTCACTACCAGCTTCAGATCCCTCTGTTACCTTGTGCATAGTGTGGGGGTTGGTTTCCTGGAAGGTTTTTCTCAACATCCCTGCTGTACTCTCAGCTTTAGATCTTCCTGTGCATCTGTGCCTCAGAGAGGTTCTCTCTCCATGCTCTTACCCTCCCCTCGTGGGGCACTGCTATTGCTTCTTACTGAGTGCCTGTTAGCCTGGCAGGGGGAGTTTTCTGTTTTCCTGCTTCAGCCTCAGGCTTATCAGGTCCTGTGCCTCTGGGTCATGGGAGTGGGACTTTCTTAGTAATCCTGCCTCTCTCCTAGTGGTAGGATACTTCTAATCATTTGGACCCAGAACCAGTTCTTGCCCTTCCTCCAGAAATAGATGACTTTATTTTTTTTTTACCTTTCACTAGCTGCAGTAGGTCTTCATCTGTACCTTGGGGCGGGGATCCATTTGCTGCCTTCCCCCTAGCGCTTAAGACTTTTATTCATAAGAAGGAAAAGAACTGGAGCTGGTTTCATGCCTTTTCCACTGTGGTGGCTTCTCCTGTCCACCAGGTCTGTACCATAAATCTGTGGGGAAGAGCCTGCAAGTGTGTATAAATTCTTCTTTTGTCTGTAGCTCCCAAGGGTTCTGTATTCTCATGCTTGGCCACATTTAGTCTTTTTTTTTTTTGTCTTTATTGAAGCATAATTTACATATCATGTCTTTACTCCATTTTAAGTGTACAATTAAGTGGTTATTAGTAAATTTACCAAGTTGTACAGCTATTTACATAAATCAGTTTTACAGGATTTCCCACCCCCCATTGAGACTCCTAATACCCATCCCCAAATACACGTCAAGCATGCCCTTCCCCTTCACAGTGCTCACCACATCCCCCGGATGTGGGTTCACCCCCCACCCCCAAAATCCCCAGTGAACACTACCACCATTTAAGCACCATAGTGTCAATCAGTCAATACCAATTTGATGACGAGTACAAGTGGGGCCCGTTCTTTGGGTCTTGTGTCACCTTACTTTGAATAATGGGCTTAAGCTTAATCCAGGATAATATAAATGGTGTTAGCTCACTGTCGTTTCTTAAAATTGAGTAATAGTCCATTGTGAACATATACCAAATTTTAATAATCCACTCATGAATTGACGGGCACTTGGGTTGTTTCCACGACCAAGCAATAGTGAATTGTGCTGCCATAAACATTTGGGTGCAGATGTCTTTATAATAGAATGTCTTATGCTCTTTGGGTAGATGCCTAATAATGCTATTGCTGGATCAAATGGTAATTCTATTTTTAGCTCTTTGAGGAATCTCCAAATTCTTTTCCACAAAGGTTGCACCAATTTGCAGTCCCACCAGCAGTGTAAGAGTGTTCCTGTTTCTCCACATCCTCGTGAGCATTTGTTGTTTTGGGATTTTTTGATAGAGGCCAATCT
>CAUYRT010054604.1:0-30072 GCA_963574885.1 Lepilemur ruficaudatus | reverse complement strand
GTGAGTGCCATGGTGTCAGCCTAGCTCACAGCAACCTCACTTCTGGGCTCAAGCAATCCTTCTGCCTCAGCCTCCTAAGTAGCTGGGACTACAGGCATGTGCCACCATGCCCGGCTAATTTTTTCTATATATTTTTAGTTGTCCAATTAATTTCTTTCTGTTTTTAGTAGAGACGGGGTCTCGCTCTTGCTCAGGCTGGTTTCGAACTCCTGACCTTGAGCGATCCGCCCGCCTCAGCCTCCCAGAGTGCTAGGATTATAGGCGTGAGCCACCGCGCCCGGCCTCCAGAAGAGATTTTGAGCCACATATTTCCTCCCGTTGCTGCCAGCCCTGCCCATTTGGTCTTCGCTCCCCTGCCTGCAAGCACAGAGCCTGGGTCTGCTGCACTGTGGTCCTGGGCCTCCCACTCAGTCACCTTCCCAGTCATATCCACCAGCGCAGGCCAGGCGGTGCAGCAGCAGCGCACAAACCCTGAAATCTCGGTGGCATGATGCAATCATAGCTTATTTCTTGCTCATGTCACATTCTGATGTGGCTCAGGTGGCTTTTCTCTATGGTTCTGCAAGCAGTGACTCAGGAATCCAGACTCCTTCCATGCTGTGGCACCACCATCTTGAGGTCCTTCGTCCTAGGGCAGACAGGGAGCAAATGCATGGATGACCCACGTGGATGTTTTAGGACCAGGCCCAGCAGTGGAGCCCATCACTTCTATACTTCTACTGTCCAATACCTAGTCATACGTCCTCAGACTGACTGCAAGTGTGGCTGGGGAACGCAGTGTTCTTGTGTGTCCAGGAGCAGAAAACGGGATTCCTGAGTGTCTAATGGGTCTCTGTTGCAAGAAACTTTCCTAAACTTCTCTGTTTCTATAGAGCTTCTTCCCTTCTTCTAATCCTCTAGCCAATAAGTCTCAAAAATAAGGTGGCCCAGCATCAAGCATAAAAAATTACAGTTGCTAAGGGTTTAGAAATGTCCGGAGAACACACTGCATTTCCAACAAGTGTTTGTCTAACATGCATATAAAGAGGCAGAATGGTTGGCTGGATCTCTGGCTCTGAAGCCTGAAGACCTGATTTTAAGTCCCTGCTCTGAACTTCACTATATGTGCATGTTGCTAACTCACTGGGCCTCAGCAAGTCTCCATGTGCATATCCAATGGTGATTACTGTCTTTTGCAGGGTCGGACTGAATTTCACAATGAGATGGCGGTACCCACTCTGCACTCTGTGAGAACTGTTGCTCTCCCTACATTCTGAAACTGTTCACCGGGGACCTCCTCATTGCCACAGCTTTTACTGCAGTGCTCTCTTCGTCCTGCATGGAACCTGACCCCTCTGCCTTTTGTGACCCCTGGGCTCCCCATGCCTTTCTCCGGTGGTTTGTTCTTGGTCTCTTGTGGGCAACTCATCCTGGCCTGCCCCTGGATAATGCGCTTCCATGGTCCCACTCTTGGCCTCCACATTCTCCCAGTCCCGTTGTTTCAGCAGCCTGATGACGCCTGCACTGAATTTTGAGCCCAGACCTCGTCCCGTAAGCTTTGATTCTTGTACTCTACTGAGCGCAAAACATCCCGCCGGGAAATCTCAGAGATGCTGGGAACTGCCCACACTGAACACAGCCAATCCACCCCATCACCATCTCCTGAAACGGCTCCTCCTCCCGGTTCCCTGGCTCAGCTGACACCACCGCTGAGCCTCTTTAAGGGGAAATCACCGAATCCTTGTTAGCCTCCCCCTTTGTGCTGTTTTTCCTGCCTCTGACTGTATCTCCTGAACCCATCCTCCACTGCAATCAAACCAAAACGCAGATCCTGAGCTGCAGCTACGGGCCTTGGTAAATGCATGGGGAGGGATGGCCAGGGCAAAGGCCCCTGCTGGTCAGCCTGACAACTGCTGCTGGAATGCAGGCCCCTAGAGCTTCAGGAGAAGCTCAAAAATCTGGATTTTTAAAAAATGTGACAGCTTCCCATTTTTAAATATTGGCAACTAATATGTGTGGCCCAAACAAACACAGCAGAGTCTCTGCACGGGCTCAGGCCCGCGAGGTTGGGTCGGTGCCCTCTGGCCTGAAGGTGGACAAGCCAAGCCTGTGCCCCACGGCCAGAGCCTGGTTCCCAAGGGCCCAGGCTGCTCTCACCTTCAGGCCTTACCAGCAACAACGGTTCACAGTCTTAAGCCACTCTGTTTCTCTGAGATAAGTTTTTGCAAATAAACTCATCCATTTTAGTACTTATTGTCTAAATGACTGTAGAGTCTAAAATTCTTAGTACCATAAAAATGTGGTTGGTTGAAGATGCCTCAGTGCCAGACCAGCTGCATTTTCCTGGCATATCTTCTTGCAAACTTGCTTAACCTCCTAAAACCTTCCTTTCCTTATCCATAAAATGGGGAAAAATGATAGTACCTACCACATAGGATTGTCGTGAGCTTTGAATGAAATGACACATACATGGGGCCCAGGCCGAAGCTAGGCATGAGTGTGAGCTACTGCTCCTATTAATCAGCAGTTACACCGTCTCTTTCAAACCACCCAATTCATCTCCTAAAGTTACCTTTGGCTGTAACTAAGGTGACTTATGGATCCAGCTGCTACAGGGCGGCTCAGAACTAAAGGATCTGATCCATTTTCGTTGAATTACCCAGATGACTTTCCAACACATCTAACTGAGCAAGGCGACCCTGGTCTTGATCACGGATTAAGTACTTTCTTCATTGTGAGACCAGGCCACTAAATGGGACTATAATCTTTTAGCACAAAAGCTTGTCACAGTCTTTGATGTAGTGATGACACATGGAGATTCTTGGGTAGGCTGAAGGCAAAAAGCACAGGCTATAGGAGTTGGTAGCTGGGCCCACAGCTCTGGGTCCATCAGGGCAACTTCAGTCCCACTTTGTGTGCCCTGGCGTGGGCTGCTGCCTGGTGAATCCGACCTGCTGGCCAAAGGCCGTCTGCAGGACTTAGACAAACCCATGTGCTGCCTTTATCAGAATTGGTAACAGGAACTTCTGGGGGAATGAAGCTGCAGTGTAGGACTGTATCTGCAGGGTGAGGAACCAAACCCAGAGTGTGTGTCCTGGGGAAAAGTCTGACGGATGAGAAATATTAGAATGAGGGCAGAGAATGGTGCCTGAGATGGGGAGATGGGCAGGCAGATAACACCCTTTGAGGCAGATGGCTTAAGAGCCCAAGGAGAGGTGTGAATAGAGTTCTGTGGAAGCACCGGACAGGCCAGGTTTCTTCCAGCTGGAAACTGGGATGGCTTCTTGGGGAAGGGGTATAGGGGTTAGGCCTTAAAGGAAAGATAATAATAATACATACAAAATAATAATGTCCAGCATTACTGAGTGCTTCCTATGAGCCAGGCACTAAGCACTATGCATGACTTAACTCATACAATCCTCATAACAACCCTATGAGATAGTCATACCTATGACCCCATTTTACAGGTGACAAAACTGAGGCACAGAGAGGCTGAGTATCATGCCCCAAATCACTCAGCTAGTCAGGAGCAGAGCCAGAACCCAAACCCCACAACTAGACTGTTGGGTCAGAGCCCTCAACTCCTTCCCTGCCCTGCCATGAGGCCAGGGGAGGGGCTGTGTCCCACCTGCTGTGAGTATAAGGAGGGAGCAAAGTGCAGATCAGAGTCACCCTTGCAGGTTTTCTGTTTGGTTCTGATGACTTTCTCATTATTAGCAGTTTTATTGCTACATGAGTAGTTTGCATAAGAAAATCCATAAAGGAACCAATTTTGCTGTGGGCATAAAAGGAAAGGCACTCGCAGGAAGCCCAGAAACATTCAGCCCACGGCTGAGCTCTTGGCACCATGGGACAATCTCAGAAAGAACCAGGCCCCTCTGCTGAGAAAGCTCCTCCCAACCAGCACTGTGGTGAGTGCTGAGGACGAGTGGGTTCATCTGGGACAGACTTAAGTCACCCCAGGGGCAGAGCAGCTTTGACGCAAGGAAAGGCAAGCCCAGGGGGCTGGAAGTGAGCTGCTGTAGGAGCTGGTCCAGGGGTGGGCAAGAGATTGGGGCTGGATGAGGAGGGACAGACAGACCCTCCCCCTGTGCCGGTCACTGCAGCAGCTACTGCTTGCTACACTGTGGCCTCTGTCGCACCAAGAGCCCTCTTGTCTCCTGCACTCCCTTCTGGAAAGAAGGCACACTGAATTGGCCCTAAAGTCTTCACTCTTCTGTCTCCAGGAGGACATATTTTTATAATTTGCTGATGAAGCTTTTAACAGAGCCCCCCAAAGCAGTCTTCCATCCAAAAGCAGGGAAGTGGCAGCTGCCGCTTGCTGTTCCTTGTGTCCTGTGGCTGCCTTACACCCCAGGGAGCCCCCAACTCCTTCTGCTCCTGCCTCCAGGTGATGCTTTCAAGAGGCCACTGGAGAACCTGAACACCTGGCCCAGGCCTGGTTTCTCTGGAACTGTGCCTTTTGCTAGCTGCCCCATCCTGGGTGCCCCATGCACTGGGATTCCACTTCCCAGACTGCTGGGCTCTTGGGGGTTAATACAAAGGGCCCCACAGCTGCCTCTTTCTCACTCATAATCTCTCTTCTAGGCCACCATGTTGGCCTTTCTGAGTACATCCTTGCTCCCTCCTCTACTCTCAGCTGGAGTGGCCCTTCTAGGATGTACCATAGATCAGGGCACTTCCAGGTTTAAGACTTGCAGCGGCTTCACACTGCCCTCAGCATAAAGTCCTAGGCCAGTGCACTGGGCCCTTCACAACCTGGCCTAGCCATCTCTCTAACGTCACACGGAGCCAAGTCCCCTCTAGTCACTATCACCCTCCACCAGGCGGGGAGCTCCCAAACCTCAAGGACCAGGTACTGATCAGGCTCTAAATCCAGGCCCAATGGTTGGGTTTTATTTTGGTGGAATAAATAACAATCCTTCATTCGAGTTATACCAACACACTCAGTTTGCAGAAGGCTATCGTGCTGTTCTCCACTTTGGAGCTCCTCCGCTCTGAACGTCCTCACCCATTTTTACTTGTGAAGCTCATACTTCACGGTGTTCCTTCATCGAAGACTTTCCAGATGCCAACAAAATGCGTATGTACTTGTCTGTCTTCTCCACCAGCTGTCACCCCTTGAGGGCAAAGAACAAGTCTTTATGCACTTAGCACAGCACCTGGCACATAGTAGGCTCTCAATAAATTCCTGGAAGAATGCATGAGTGAATGCTAGGCAGCTGTGGCTGTCTCCTTAATGCTCTCACTTTGAACAAGGGCTTATATCAAGTGCCGATGTTTCCTTAGGTGAGACTTAGGCAGCTCTATCCCGCATGTGGGAATAAAACGTGCTAGCAGGGATACTGGAAGATAGCTCTCAGGGTGTGGCCACAACGTCATATGAGGAGACACCAGCAGAGCTGTTCATCTAGCTCTTGGTTTGCCTGAGCCAGAAAAGCAATCCCTTATTGCCCCGCAGAACTGTGAGGTCTCCTAGGTTCCCGAGCGGTATTCTAGGCTCTTCTAGCTGACGTCAAAGATGGATGGCAGGCATTGAGGGAAGTGGAGCTTGAGGACAAAGAAGGACGGGAGAGAAGCTTTCCTTATCTTGTTCCTTCTGAAAAGAATGTCAACATCTGGACATTTTTGTAAAAGAACATAGAAATCATTTTGGCAATAAGGCTGCAAGCCCAGGAGATTTGGTCTCTTATCTCAGCAGCTCATGGCAATCACTTTGTAAACCAAGTCCCCTAAACTGAAGGAATGACCTCGAGACCCCTGCTGGCCCACCCTCACCTACCCTGGGGGTGAGGGGGCCCGAACTCAGGGAGGTTGCTCGCAACAGAAGCCAAGGAAGCCTCTTTCCCATAGTCTCAAAGAGTGGTTCCAGACCAACAGCACCAGCATCACCCAGGAGCATGTTGGGAATGCACATTCTCAGGCTCTGCTTCACCTCCTGAAGCAGAGACTCTGGGGTGGGGCCCAGCAGGCTGTGTTTAAAGTGCTCCTATGCTCCTTCAAGTGTGGGAAGCACTGTCATCGTCCAACCACTGGGTCTCCTCTTTGGGAATGGAGTTGGGAGCTAGGGAGTGGCTTCCAAACCTGGAGAAGGCACAGTGGGAAGTGAGGACAGGGTGGGATGAAGGGTCTTCCTGGGGCCTTTTCTCTCCCCACTCTCTTCCTGGGGTTAACCCACACTCATGGTTCTAGTTCTCACCTCCTGGAGAAATCTTCCATCTCTGATTTCTGTCTTTAACTCTTCCTTGAGCTTTCTTTTCCCCCTTGCAGTCATTTAAATCTGCAAAGCCCACCAATGCTTCGAATCAGAAACATCTAAAACAGAACTCAAAACTCACCATCTTCTCCCAGTTTTAGTAACCTGACCGCCTTTGTTCAGGATTCCCTCCCTCTCATAATGATTCACCAAGGGCTACTACAGCCACGCCCTGAGCTGGGAGAGTCTCTATTTCTCGTGCTATCTCTGATTCTCACTCACACACATTCAGAGCCTGGTGGTTATGTTCTCTTCTCCCTCTTCCACAAGCTTCTGATTGTTTTGCATATAATCTCTTGCTTCTGTCCTTTGTTTTCCAGGGCCCTGGCCTCCACTCCCCTCAAGACCCTCTTCACCCTGATCCAACTCCAGAAATACTTATTAGGTACCCAGAACCTGGAATACACTGTGCAGCCCCACTGGGAAAAAACAGAGGATTAACACAGGCCCTCCTCTGCAGGAACTTAGCTGCTGAAGTGATCTACTAATCATCCTCCACTAAGCCTTCTCCTCTCTAATCCAGTTTATACAGTTACCAGGTTAACCTCCCTAAAACACTGAGAATTTCACTCTCCTGTTTGTATGTTTTCTATAACGTGTCTCCATGTTGTATAGAGGTCAAGTCCAAAGTCCTTAGCTCCACATGCAGGGACCCTGGACTTCTCTTTCCAAGTTGACTTTCCAGCACTCGCCTAACTCCCTCCACATCCCAGGGGCATTCCTGTCTCTGTTCCTTAGACCTCCCCGCCCTTCCACCTGGTATGCCATCTTCCCTCCCACCCAGCCTGCAGAGGCAGTTTGCCTTTTAGCCTTCCTGGGCCATCACAGTCTGCAGTGCCTTTATTCTCCCTTGTTTGGCACTTAGCACATATTGGTGTTTAGCATTAGTTACCATTTCATGTGTATTCATGACCCCAAAATTAAACCACAGGAGCACACAGCTCTTACACCAGCATTTTGTTATACCTCATGGCATCTGGCTTCCACATGACAACGTCAGCCCCAGCACTAGGCACCAGCTGCATTTCTCCATTCGCCCCTCCAAGCTCTCACTCTCGGCCATCATCACTGTATCTTTCCAGAAGACAGCCATAGTCACCCCAAATTGCAGCAGCTGACTTCTTGCTCAAGTCACAGTCCGATTCAGATTTGGGGATGGTGCCCACTATTTGGCTCCAGTTCCTGGGGCTTCAGAGCCCTGGAGCCACCCAGGCGCCTGGCTGAGCAGGAGGCGGGAGTGTGGGGTGACGTGAGAGGTTCCCACGGCCAGGCTGGAAGTGGCGAGCCTTGCTCCTGCTGGTTCCATTGGCCAGCAAGCGGTCATGTGGTCCAGCCAGGTGCACATGTGCAGAAGCTGCGCCTAGGTAAAGAAGGACACCTGGGCGCATGCTGGGCACTGACATTGACAGACACTGACAAACAAACAGGATAATTTTACTAGTTAAAATAGACATGTGGGTGGTGGTGGCCCGAGGGGGTGACCTCACTGGCGTGTGGGGGTCTTGCTTTTGGCCTGTGTCTGCCCTGGGAGTGACGACAGAAGGTTCCCGAGGCCGCAGTGACCTCACCTCCACCCTTCCCCATCCCTGGAGCTGTGCAGAGGACGCGCCTCAGGGCTGGCTGCTGCTGGCTGCGACGCCGGGGCTCTAACTGTCCTCCACGCGTTGGCTGGATTTGGTCCCCAGCCTTTGGTCCCCAGTAGGCCAGTTACTTGAAAATTAATTGATGTTACACAAACATGAGTAAAATGGAAATATACGTGAAAAATACATTTTTTAATAATAAAAATAAGCTTGACTACTTTGGAAAATTTGGCTAGGGTGAATTGACTAAAAAGTGATTGTGCAATTATATGTTTGTAAGACAACTGTACGAAGAAGGGGTGTGAGGTTTATAAAGATAGAGGACTCCGTGCTCTGATTGTTTCAAGGTGTCTTTGAGCTCTAACTGCACTTTAAAGGAGCCCAACCTGGAAACCAAATTTGATGCATTACATATGTGGCTTTTGTAGAAAGGACCACCGAAACTCAGGAAAGGGCCTTGGCCCAAATTCAAAAGATTGGCAAATCTCTTCAAGTTAAAAAGGTTATGTGTGTATTTTTTAATGATTCCCCGCTTTTATCATTTTGATCAAACAACCGGCTAAGGGTTTGCCTATATCAGATCAGATACATGCAGACCAGGTTGGGAACACGCTCAAGTTACTCTAAATCTGGCTGATTAACTTTAGCACTGCAATTTCCAGGAACACTTCTCCTGGCTAACCAGCATGTGCCTCTAGCTTTTAATATCTCCAGGATGAGGCTGTGACCACCTACAGACTAACTCATACCATATTTACTGCTTCTTCTAATTTAGAAAAGGCACACCGCCGCCCAGGAGGTCTGACAGCAGCCTGTCTGAGGCTGCTCCACTGATGTCTGGGGGGAGGGTGGCAGAGCTTTCCTCTGACTCCTCACATGGCACAGCCTCCGGGTGGGGGAACCCAGAGCGAGAGGGAAGTAGGAGATTAATCTTCAGAAGCAAAGGCCCTTCACCTGCTGCTTGTGGGTGGAAAGAGAAACCACCATTAGTAACAGATATTTTATTTGAATGGGTATGGGTAGAAATGGAAGAGAAAGATCAGTCTTCGTATCTATCGGAAATAGTAATAATAGAAGCCTTCTCACATGCTCACATAATGAAGAAACCAAGAGAAGAAATCCAAGCCTGTCAGCAGGTTTAGAGCAGCACAGGGGCCAGCGCTACACTGCAGGGTGGTCAGACCACACCAGCGTGACTCCCTTTTCTTTGTTTAAACACTGCATTTACCACTGCTCCCTGCATGGAAAATGAGTAGCCCTTCAACAAGACAGCGTTTTACAGAACTGGCCCCACACTGGATCATGACCAGTTGGGAGTTAACATGTCCCACACCCTCTATTCCTTTGGAAACCCTTTGCACCTTTCTCATGGCCCTTACGGAACTTGATCCTGTCTTACACTTATCGGTGTGCTCATTTTTTCCATTGCTAGAGAGTAAGCTCCTTGAGGTCAGGATCTAGCCCTGAGAGTCCCCACGCAGCGCGTAGCAGAAAATTTAAGCACAGGGTAGATGCAAAATTCATGTTTGTAGAATGAATGAAGGGAAGAATGAATGAGGTAGAGGTAGTAAGGAGACACTGTAGATGAAGGAGACTAGACTTGACCCAACTTCCAAATCATACCTGGCAAACACTGAGTTGCAAAAACAAATACTTTAACAAAACAATATTTTAACAGAAACATCATTTGTACCCTTTTCTGTAACCCATGCCGGGCACCAGGGGCTGGGACAGGCATGTGGGCACCTGGCCCACACCCCTCCCCCCAAGTCAGAAGTGGTGCTGATGAGCAGATGAGCAACTGCTAAGAAGTGGGCAGGAGAAAAATTCCATGTAAAATCACCTCTTTTATATCTAATACCGTTTACATTTTGTATACTTAGGTAAAAAGATATCCTGATTAATTTCAGTGGGGAATTTTTGTTATAGGAGACTGGGGGCAGCCCTCAGAGGAAAGTTGCTCCCTGCCCCCACGCACAGCCTGGCGCTAGAAATATCTGGCTGCCTTGAACCTGCTGAGAGTAGAGTTTTTTTCTTTTTTTTAAAGAAAGGTGCTTGGTTTCCTCAACATATACCTATCCTGACCATATTATATATATATCTCATTCTTCCTTTTAACAGAATGCAAAGGGCTCTCTCCCTTTGATTCACACCCCGTGGAAACCCTGCCTTGCTCTGCTTGCCAAGGCTCTGACTACAAACGACAGGTCAGAATTCAGATCCAGCAAGTGATGTGTTTCTTCATTCATGCCCAAAATGTGTCATAATTTTCTAAAGCTGTCGGGGGCAGCTGAGTGCTTTAACCCTTTTGGTACAAGCCTGAGGCTCCACTGAATCAGAGCTTGGCATCTTGGCAGGCTCTGTCCCTGCCATCGGCTCCTGAGGAGGAGGAAGAGGGGAGAGAGAGAGGAGCGAGTGAGAGAGCACCAGCGCACAGTGGCAGCAACAAGAGATCTTGGAAACCCCAGGACGGCATGGGCTTGTGGCCTGCTGTTGACTGGCTTGGCCTCTGCTACTTCTCAGCAGCTCTTGGGCAGATTTAGAGAAAGCCTTGTTTGAAATAAGGGAAGGCTTCTGATATATTACCTTGCCAAGTTTGGTTGGATCTGTTTTTTTAATTGCTCTTTCTCCCATCTCCTTTCTGTAGCAATTTGTTTATTTTACTGGGCAAATCTGGCATCTGGGGTCAGTGGATACTTTAATAGTATCATCGTGTCATCTACATGGACATAAGACCCATAGAATCTTAGTAACAGCGTACTAATGATGCATTCAGCCTTCTGGGTGGTGCGGTGAACAAACCCACACTTGCATTAACCAGGTCTTAGCAGAGGAGGCCACGTAGGCTGGAAGGGGTGAAGACACCGTCCAATCCCACCCTCCTCAGCACTGACACAGCACTTCCCATCCTTGTGTTTCCTCCTCTTGTCTTTGAAATAACACACTGGGCTTTTGCCTGAGGTGGTGCAAGTGGAGGTGTCGGGGGAGAGGATCTGGTTGGGTGGTGGAGAGGTGCATCCTTGACTTCCAAGTCTCACAAACGCTTCATCAGTTACGTGACAATAGTGACGCTCACTCAGAAAAGAGAAACCACTTTGTTAAAATCAGACCCTTATCCCAGAATTAGAATTAACAAAGGACAGAATCTGGCAGATTAGGCCATCCTATCAATGACAATTTAAAGTGAAACGTAGCCACGTGTAAGCCGGACGTGGAGGTTCTATCTGGAGATGATAAGGAAGGTAACTTCCATTGGTCCAGAGCTTGAGACAGTCGCAGCAGGATGGTAGGGCACAGGAGGAACAAAGCTACCTGCGAAGTTGCCTATGTGGGGCTCAGGTCCTGGTCACGTAGCTGGGACTGCCGCTGCCACCTACTAACCAGCTTCCCTGTGTGCGTGGTGGCCTCAAACCACACTCCATCCTACAGCCAGAGGGTGTTTTCCCAACACAGACGAGATCCTTCTGCCCCCAACCCACCCTCCTGATTAAACGCCTCCAAAGGTTCCCTGTTGCCCTGAACCAAACCCTTCCCTCTGCCCATAAAATTCAGCTTCATCTGGCCCCTGCCCTCCTCTCACCCTCACTGTGCACATTCTCCTGTCCTCCCATCCAGCCACGCCCTGTAGCTATGATCCCACGGCCACAGGACCTTGGCACATTCTCTTCCCTCTCAACTACACTTCTCCATCGCCTGCCTTTTGACTGGTGACGGTAACTTATCCTTCAGGCACTGGCTCAGCTCTGACATGACTTCCTTAGAGACGCTGCCCCACTCGCTCCGGTCAGGTCCCGCCCCGTTAGGGGCATGTACAACACTACTTATGCTACGTGGCTTTGATTAAATTTCTCTCCACTAAACTCTAAGTTCCATGAGGAGAATAAGTGTTTGCTCACCGTTGAGTATATCCCTAGCACCAGGATAGTGTTGACATGTAGTATGCCCTCAACAAACATCTGTGGGATAAACGGAAAAAGGAATTTAGCCGAAAATGTATCTAGGATATGCGACTGTTGCCACAGAAGCGTATGTTCTAGATCAGATCAGACGGAATCAATACCCATTTATGGCAGGGAGGATGTTTGGCATGTGATTTAAAGCCGTGATCTATGCCTGGGGTCACACTCCTTCTCTGTAACTTTCTGGCTGCACACCCATCAGCAAATTGCACAACTGCTCTGTGCCTTGGTCTCCCCATCTGCAAATGGGAATAACTGTGCCTGATTCAGGTTTGAGGTTTGAATCAGACGCGCATGCCAGGTCCTCAGCTCACCGTTCATCCACGTGTGGTGTTGCTGGTGTGTATCTACGGTGTGGCGTGCTGAGCTCTAAGGACAGTCCAAGTTTTGAATGGAATAGATCAGCTTTGTCGTTGCAGAGCAAATGGGTTTTGGAGTTGTCTTTGTACAGGGCCCCTTCCTAACCCCCTGAGACGAACGAAGTGTCTCTGAACATTCTGACATTCTGGTCTTAGGAAGGTGCTGAGTCAGGCTGCGCTGTCCACCCCGCCATCCACGGGGCAGCTTCTCCAGGGGAGCCTGCCACTGCCTTTGCCTCCTTCGCTAGGGGAAGAACACCACATGCAGAGTATCTTGGAAGAGCATTTTCTGTGGTCAGACCCAAACCAAATACCCTTTGGTTTAGTTCAGTTTGGAGAGCAATTTGAGCTGCTGGTTTGATTTTGGCTCACTGATTTTGCCAATCTGGAATTCCTATTCAGGTTCATGCTGACTTATTTTTTAAATGTATATTTTTATCTATCCATCCATCCATCCATCTACTTCCTAACTATCTGGAAAGTAGCCTAAATGCATCTGGATCATTCATTCCACGTTATAATAAAAGGAAATAACATTAGGAGTTTGCCCACTCTGGAGTCCTATGTTTTGTTGCTGAGTTTGGATCCTGTTCAAACTTTGGGTTTTTTCCCTTTTTTTTTTTTGTTTCAGAATATTATGGAGGTACAAACGTTTTAGCTACATGAATTGCTTTTGTGCAGTTTGAGCCAAAGTTATAAGTGTGTCCATCACTCATATAGTTCAACTTTGATTCAAGCAGTTCAAGTGGTTCAATGGCGACAGTTCTGAAACCGTCTGAACCAGCACAGCCAGTGTCTGTACCCCCAGGAACAGGGCTCTCAGTGAGCGGAGTGACAGAGCCCAGGGAAAACAGGTGGCGAACACAGAAGTGGGGTGAAGTTTCAGGGCAGTCTGTTGAAGGGAACAACTCTGTTTGAACAGGGAGCCATTTGGGACATGTTTTTGCACTGCTTTCCTCCTGATTGTTCCTTTTCTTTCATAACTTCTTCGCTGTTAGCACTGGGAAAGGGGGGTTCTGGTGGGAGGCATGACGTGTGAGAAAGACGTGGAAACATATAAAGCACCGTTTGCAAAAACAACAAAGAAGCCCGAGAGCAGCGATCACAGCAGAGTAAACAGCAGAGACAGTTTCCCGCGCCATTCAAAGACTGGCCATTCAAGGGAGGACCGAAGACAAGCCTCTGCAGGAACCTCACGGTAACCCTTCTGGGTGTATGAAACAGCAGAGATCACACAAAGGAGGTCAGGGTTAGACTCACCCATGACAGCCTCTCCGTTTGGGCTCCAGTGGGGGAAGTCACTGGGATTAGAGCTATGTTTAGTGGAAGCAAAGAGGAAATGTTTAGTGGAATGTTTAGTGGAAGCAAAGAGGAAAACCCTTCAGAGGCACAGATTCCAAAGAGAACAACAGTTATTAGACAATGACCTCTGCTACAGACGGTAGAGGTTCTGCAATTTAACAACTTTATTGGACTCAGATGGGAAGAAGAAACCCAACAATGATATTAACAGTAATCTAACCATGAGGAATTGATAAATCAATAAGTTACAACACCAGGCAGTCAGGGAGCCTGGCTGATCTCATGCTAAGTGTACATGATTTTTATGAGGTACCTGTGGTTAATAATAATAGCCACAGCACTGAGCAGGCTTAGTTTTAACAGTCAAGTTATTTGTCAGAAGTTATAGGCAGTAAGAAGCATTTCACAATGGGGAAATGGCCTCCCCAGGGCGGATTGCTTGTGGGGAGAATGTGGTGGCAGAAATGCTCAGAACGAGTCGGGCAGACACGACGGTCTGTCCAGGGGAAAGGACCCGGGGGCAGGGCCTTGCCCCAGTGTGAGTCTCCACTCTCGGGGGACGCCTGTGATGCCACGTGGGTGACGTGTGCTATCTCTGGAGCAGAAACCACTTCACACCCATTTTCCAGCAAAAGGGACAGAGCTGTGACCAGTGGGATTGCTCCTGGTTCGGGAGCTATGCGGAGGCTCAGAGTCCCGGGAAGGCAGAATAAGGCGGCCGTGGGGGCTGTTTATGGATTGTGGCCCATCAGTTAGCACCAACCAGGTGACAGTACACCAATCAGCAGGCAGGCTTTGGGGAACAGTGTGGCAAAGGAGGGCTCTCCCTGCAGGATGGGTTCTGGCACAGCACAGATCTGTGCGAGAGCCCAGGAGTTCGGGAGAAGCTGGCTGGCTGGAGAAGCAGCGGAGGACACTAGAGATTCGCGGTAAAGGGAGCAGAGGGAGAGAAGACTGGCCCCACAGGCAGTTCACTGGTCACTGCCAAGTACCCAGAGCGACAGGGTGTGTGAATAGAGCCCTGAATTCACTGCTAGGCATCACCCAACGTCCTTCAAAAGGAGACTGCAGAAGCAGACAAGTGAGTGTTGGGAAATCCAAAGTCACCTTAAGGGCTATCTTTCCTGCTAACCAGGAGAGAATCTGTAAGGACATGATTTTCACCTTCCACCGGGAATTGAGGAGTGCCCTGGGGTGTTGAGATGGGCCCTGGAGCCAAGCAGAAGTGGAACTTTTACTATCGGCTATGGCATGTGGCTCTTACACAAGCGTCCCTTTGGCCTGCACGGAGGTTTGCACAATTCAAAGGCTTTTTGGAAAATGTGCCCCAGAGCTGTGTGTTCCGGCTTGTTTGTTATGTCTGGCAGCTGGTGGGGTGGGTGCTGGGGAGTGTTGCCCTGCAGGCGGTGGAGATGGGAGCTCATCCATGGTCGCTGCCCCGCACCCCCATCCTTCAGCTGGAGCCCGGGGTGTTGGAGGCCCAGATACCTGCAGGGAGGTGGGACCTGCAGTGAGGGTCCTGCTGGGAATACCAGCACTGCGGTTGCAGAGAGAGCTGTCCCTCACCAGTGTTTTCTCTTCCAACACTAAACTCCTCTCAACCAGCAAGTGCCATTCCTCCTAGTGCTGCTGCTCTGTCCAGACCCTCCTGCGGGAGGACAGCCTTCCTGCACTCAGAAATCGTGACAATTATGAGCACAGCACTGCCTCACTTGTCAGCTATCCCTGGGGACTCAGGGGCTCAGAAAGATGGATGTTCCAGATCACGACGGTTCCCGTTTACAGTGTAAAGACTAAAACATTACTGTTTCGATGAAAATTTTACAATATGTGCAAAACGATTCTGCGCTTTCCTAAGCAGAATATTCATAACATAATTCATCTCATGACGACTCAACACTGTCATCATGATCCCCATGACTGCACTGTACCGCTTGAACAGTGATGCCACAAGGACGTACAGGACACGTAGAACTGCTGTCTCCTGCAACGGATGATCCCAAACTTTAGTACAAATGTAAACTCATAAAACAGAAGAACTAGGCAGTTTCTAAAATTTGCTTTGTTTCTAGTTCCAGCAGCAATAATACATGTTCATTGTAGAAAGTTGATATGCACAAAATAATAAAAGAAAAATTAAAATCACTGGAATGAGATTTAAAATAGCTGTTTGCTGCCAGCCATTGCTGTCACTGTTTTGCTGATGTCAGTGTGTACAACGGTTCAGAATCTCTCTTAGTTTCTACCTGATGGTTCTCATCTCTCCTTCAAGGTAATGAGCCTGTTTTGTGACCACTGCTTTTATTTCTGGGTAAAATGTGCTGTTGGGTTCAAGAAGCTAAGCTAGATGTTTATCTTAAAATCTTTTAAATATATGTTCTTTTTAAAACTTTTTATTGTGGCAAAATACATATTTATAGCATATAATTTGCCATATTAACCACTTTAAATACACAATTCATTGGCAACTGTCAATGAATTGTGTGATTCCAAAAAAATTCCATCATCACCAATGGAGCCTCACGCCCATTAAGCAGTGACAGTCTATTTCCCCTCTTCCCATTTGTTGGTAATGACTACATCTATGAATGTGACCATTCTAGACAGTTCATATGAATAGAATCATACAATATTCGTCCTTGTGTGACTGGCTTGTTTCACTTGGGTTTTCAAGGTTCATCCATGTTGCAGCACATGTCAGAATTTCCTTCCTTTTTAAGGCTGCATAATATTCCACTGTATGTGTAGACCACATGTTGTTTACCCATTCATCTATTGGTGGACCCTTCGGGTTGTTTATAGCTTTGTGAATAATGCTGCCTTAATCATTGGCGTACAAGTATCTATTTGAGTCCCTGTTTTCAATTCCTTTGGGTATATACCTAGGAGTGGAATTTCTGTTTTTTTTATCTTTAAAAATACCTGCTTTTGTGTTGTACAATGTACACAGTAGGTTAGCAGAGTAGTACAAATATAATTTGTAACTTGGTGTACATATTTTGGGGAACTCAAAATATTTACTGGAAAAGGTCCATGACAAAACAAATAGAGGTCACCAGGTTAGAGCTTCATGCTGAGATCCTGGGGCCACGTGGTTAATGCCTAGTTTTCTAGCTTCCACAGAGATGGGGACAGTCTCAGTGATGTTCTTGTCCTGGTGTGATGGGTGGTGGTGCCTCCGTTCCCCTGCCAAGGCCACATGGCTGCCCTGGCCAGTGGCTCACCACACGTGCCAGTCAGGGACAGAAGGGGAGGGAGCAGGAAGAGTCAGTACAAGGCCACCCGCACCTGCAGAAGTGGCTCAGAAGGACTCAGTGCATGGAAGGCAGCACATTTTTTTAAATGGCCATTTTTTTTTTTCTTTTCAAACAGCACATCTGAGGTGCTTACTCTACCTGCAGGCTGGCTATGCAATCTTGAGCTCCCAGTCCAAGGCAGTGAACAAGCGCCTTCTGCTAAGATGTGCCCCTATGTCCTGTATTCAGGTGGGAGAGTACCTGGCCTTCATTCCTCACTTCCTCAGAGCTTAGCGCACCCTCTGTGGAAGGAAGGTCAAATGGCTTTCTAGAAACAGCCATTCCTCCCAGCCATATTTCAGTGGTTGCCAATTTAGAGTTGCCAAATACTTAGAAAATCATTAAAAGCAAACGAACATCAAGGAAGACAAAATACAGTTGACCCTTGCACAACAGTGGTTTGAATTGTGTGGGTCCACTTATGCATGGCTTTTTTCAACCAGACTCAGATAGGAAACACAGTATTGGCAGAATCAAAGCCCACACATAGGGAAGGCTGACTTTTGCCAGGCTCCGCAGGGCTCACTGTGGGTCTGGAGGATGCTCAGATTTTCGTAAGCATGGGGGGCCCAGAACCAACCTCCCGAGTATGCCGAGGGACAACTGTCATTAGAACCATTCTCCACCACCCGATCACATTAAATCACATATACTTCTGTTTCTGCATCCCTTTTTATCTATATGCATGCTTTCCATAGTTATATTTTATAATATTATAATATTTTCACTGAAAATTGCCTTTGAGTAGTTTCCCACGTGTCTGTGTACTCGTCAGCTTAAATGGCTGCATACCATTCCATCCAGTTCATATATCACTATTTATTTTGTCACTGCAGGGTGCTGGATATCAAAAACTTCTTAAAGATATACCTGCACACCGGGTGGCCTAGCCCTACCTTGGAGGCATGGCAGGGCACTCCCAGCCTGCTCCAGAGCCCAGACGACATCCTGTCCCTTTGCAGGGTCTTCAAGGGAAGAACTGTGGAAGCCACAAGGAAAGATTGGATTTTGAAGACAAAAGTAATCTTCCTCCTTTGAAGGCACCATGAAACCAAAGAAGCCTGTGGAGCCTGAAATCAAGACACAGGGGCTCCCAGCCTGGTGCATCCACTTTCTGGTTGTATGACCCTGAGCGGGAATAAACCTTCCTGACTATTCGCCTCCCCCCATGCCCCCACCCCTGTTAGTGGTGATAAATGTCTCAGGGTCTTTGGGCACTGATGTGGATAAAATCTCCAGCACGGAGCAGTGCTGTGTGAGCGCTGTGGTTACTGTGGGGATTTTGAGCAGGACCCAGGCCAGGATCAAGGCCTAGCGTTGACGGGGGCTGGGCTCCAGGCGTGGCAAGGGGTCCTGCGCTGTGTGAGTTCAAATCCCGCCATCACCTTCCTTCTCTCCCAGGCTCCGTGTCCCACCTGTCCCTACCTCTGTCTTTCCCAGAGCTGCTGCTCCCAGATCCTTCCTCCTGGGCAGCACTGGGCCCTGAGAGGTGAGGAAGAGGCTTGGCTGGTGACGGTTAAACATGTTGGATTTTGATTGATAATCGTAAGCACCAAATCAGCACTGAGCCACAGGTGATAGCACTGCGGGGGAGCTGCTGTTACAGCGGGTGTGCCTGTCCCCTCCGCATGCTGCTCCCGGCTGTCCTGCACAGTGACTTGACTCGCTGGGGCTGACACACTGTGTCTGAGGGTGGGCGCCATTGAGTCACCATGTGGACAGTGCTGAACCCCTTGTCCATTTCCCCCCCAGCATGTGGATCCCAACTGCACTCACTCAGGGTAGTGCTCTGACCTTTACACAGCAGGCACCGGGAGGGCAACCAACAATGAGCAGCTGAATACTCAACCGAGTCGCTCCCCACCCCTAGGGCACACACAGCCCTGGACCTGCAGCGTGGGGACACACCTTAGAGGTCATCTGGTCTCACCTTTACTCCTGTCTCCCAAAGGGGTCTCAGGGCTCTCCAGATCTCAGTGTGGCTGCTGGGGTGTTTGTTGGGGTCAACAGAGAATAAATGTGTGAATTTCATTATCACAACTTTGGCTGTGACAGTTTATTTAGGTCTCACCTCATTCCAAAAAAAAAAAGTTGAAGGCAAGATTATTATTACTGTTCATTGGATGCCTAGACCCTTTTGTCCCATGGAGTCCCTCTGGGCCGCAAGTGCTGGGGGCCCCTGCACTAGCTGCAGCCATCCCTGTCTGTTCTCCAAGTTCCTTTCATAAAGCTAGTAAAGTGCCCAGGCGAAGGACCACATCATGTGAAGGGTGAGACTTCCTCGGAGTGAGGAAGGCATGGAGTGGCTCTGTCTGGAGTTGGGAAACCGTGTACATGTGGCTGACACTGCTGCATCTGCATATGGAGGTCGCCCCTTCCCCAGAAAGTTATTAGAGTGGGTCTCAGCACACCCGGGGAGAAAGCAGTTCAGTGTGTGACTCTCCTATTCCAGGGGAAAAGCTGGTCCCCCCAAAGAGTTGAAAGAGGAGAGTCGGCAGCGGGCCTGTCCCTGTGGGTCCTCCTTAATAGCATCAGGCTCCAGAAGCAGAGCAGGGGTGACCCTGGGGACCTGCCCTCCTCCCTCTGCCTGGGGAGGTGGGTACCTGCCGCCTACACTCTTTTCTCTGGACACCTCTTCTTTCCTCACTGGAGCAGCCGCATTCACCATCATCCAGCCCCTCATCTCTAGCCTGGTTTGCACGGGTGCTAGCAGGTTAGGCCTAATCATTCTCCACTGAAAGCCTGTGTTCTCTCCCAAGGGGATGCAGAGACAGCTTCAGCCTTCACGGTCAGCCTCTTTTCTTGCTCACAGATAGGGCTGTTTCTTTTAAAGAGATACTGACAAGGATCCTGGTCGCTATCACTGGATTGACTGATTGATTCATCCATTCATTCAGTAAGGATTTATTGAGTACCTGCTCATGTGAATGAGGGTGAGTCTCAGATTTACCAGCCCCTAGACATCATTCTTCAGAAAGAACTCTTCTGCCTCTAACTCTTGTTTGCTACCTTGGAATGTTTTGCCTGTGCAAAGAAAGTTTCAAATCAGCCTGGATGCAAGGGCTCCTGAAGCTGAGCCTCAGCCTACATTTCCAGCCTCAACCTCAACCCTCCCCTGCTCGGCAGGTGGGCTCAGCGCTGTCTCCAGGGCATGCCTCGTATTCCAGTACCTTGCCTTCAACATGGGAGGCCCAACCCCCTCCTCTAACCAAATTGTGGTATGCTACTTAAAATTCTTTAAATTTCTGTTTTAAGTGATTTCACATAAATAATGTCTTTTTAAAATGTCACTGGAAGGGTTATTTTAAACTAAGAGGTGGGCCAGAACCTGCAGAATGTGACGATGTATGTAACAGCACAATACCTGGTACGTTGTGGGTATGGAGTAAATGTTAGCTGAATGAATCAATGAATGAATGAAGTGGCCCCACTTTCTGATGGGGAGGAGCTCCCTGAGAAGAAGGGTCAGTGGCTCTTTTGAGAGTGCCAGGCAGGCTGTTGGGCAGGAGAAGGCTGCTTCTTTAGTAGTACTTTCCACGAGTGTGTAGGACGAGCCTGGGCCCCCAGGGCACCTGAATTCCTGGATCATTTTGGTTTATATAACCAATTTCTTATCCAGGTTCTACCTCTGCCTCTTGACTGTTGTTTTTTTTTTAAGAGATGGACTCTTGCTACATTGTCCAGGCTGACCTTGAACTCCTGGGCTCAAGCAATCCTCCTGCCTCAGCCTCCTGAGGAGTAATTGGAACTAACAGGCTCGCACCACCGTATGCAGCTTTGACAGTTTTTAGAACCTTTCTAAGTCTTAATTTTCTCCTTTGTAAATGGTTTAACAGTTGGTGGTATACTCATAACTAGTACGTATACTAGTATGCATACTAATGCAGTAGGTATATATACTATGGTCAGTAACATCTGCACTGATGTTTGTCTCACTGTGTCATTGTGACAGCCCAGAGAGCTAACATGTGGAAGCCCTTTGTAAAGATGTTCAAGTGTAAATAATTATTGTGATTGCTCAATCATAAAAACTGCAGGTCCCTGTCTTAGCCCATTCCTGCTGCTATAGCGAAATAGCTAAGGCTGGGTAATTTATAAACATCAGACATTTATTTCTCACAGTTCTGGAGGCTGGGAAGTCCAAGATCGAGGTGTCAACATATTTGGCATCTGGTGAGGGCCTGTTCCTCACAGATGGCAGCTTCCTACTGGGTTCTCATGTGGCGGAGGGAGAAACACTGTGCCCTCACTTGGCGGAAGGAGCAGAAGGGAAGAAACAAGCTCCTTCCAGCCCTTTTATAGGGGCACTAATCCCATTCACAAAGACAGAGCTCTCATGACCCAGTCACCTCCCAAAAGGCCCCAGCTCTCAATACTATTGCACTGGGGATCAAGTTTCAACGTGAATTTTGGTGGAGACACACACATTCTGACTATAGCTGCCTGGCACTTCCTTCTGCCTCACTTGGCTGCACTCTGAGTCCCGGGGAAGGGTCATCTCCACTCGTCCCTCACTGTCTGGCCTCAGTAGGGTAGAGGGGTACGCCGCCCCCAGGCCCCTGTGTTCAGGTGCTTCCCGTGAGGACTCCCATCCAGCTCAGCTGAGTGGCAGCAGGTGGTTGGAGTGAGGCGTTGCCTCAGCGCTGGGCAGGGCGCCCAGGCTCTGGCCCAGAGTGGGAACCTGGAGGAGACCCACACGCTCTGCCCAGGGCACACCGGGGATAAAACCGCCCTTCTTTGCCCGGTTAACAGAGCTCTTCTTCCTCTACGTCTTTCTTCAGCAACTGAGCTTTGATTTTTGCTAAATTTCTCTTAATGTGGGAGCTCCCCTGCAGCCCCAGTCTCTCCCTCCCCCCACCATATCCGTTCACTCTCTTTGACCTTGTGCCAAACTCTATTTCTTAATGCTGGGCTGCCCTCCCTCATTTCCTCACCTTGTTTCAGGCGCTGTAAGTTCTCGGTGTTCAAACCCCCTAAGGTTACGTAAACAGAACTTCACATTCATCTTCTCTCTCTTTCTTCAGAGCTTTGTTTTCAGGTTCATTAGGGACTTCCTGTGGGTGTAATTACAGCTGTTGGGTTTTGAGCGCTGCCCACCTTCCCCCTATTTTGTTAAAAATGTCATAGATCTTCAGAGATTTCTTTCACTTTTAAAGTTATTACCTGTCTGCCTGCACATCAATCTTGTTGATTTTATTTCAAGGCATTTTCCGGAGTGAGCTTCTGCATAGTTATTTTCCTGCCCACCTCCCAACCTCCTTTTGCAGAAAGGTGAAATAGGGCAGAAGAAAAGGATTAGAGTTGGAGGACCCAACCTTAGTCCCTTCAAGCACCCTGTCTGCAGACAGAGCTGGGCTGCTCTCACAGCTCCTTGTCTTATAAAACTGTGAAATCAATTGTGTGTATGTGAAGCTGACTTTTACACCATAAAAGCGCACTCTTTCCTTCTCCATCCCACTCCATTCATGAGGTATCCCTCTTCAGACCTCTGCAGAGACCAGAGGCCTCGGCAAAAGAGACTTGTCTTCTGGGATGTCACACTTGGGCCACTCCTCACTTCTGGCTCAGGCCAGTGGCTTAAATGATTGCAACTCACAGAGCATTTGATTAAAGCTAAGATTAATTGGAAGCCACAGATCAAAATGGAAAAATGTCCCTCGGGTTGCAGGTGTACCTGCTAATGAGCAATCACCTGATTTCAGATAGAGCTTGCTAATCCTGTGGCCTTACAGGGGAAGCCGCCTGTCCACTAGTAGCAATTGCACCATATGTGACCAGGAGATAATTGTCACTGGATCCCAAAAAGGCTTCATATCTGACCCATGTCATGGAAAGATGAAATGTAAGTCCCTTCTGTGCTCTTGGATGCTGAGCCTGTGATATCAGCCAAGGGAAATATTTCCTTTAGATTGTCCATCAGGCCTCAGTGTGGTCCATTCCTCAGTGAATGGCAATGCTCCGAGTTTAGTCATTCGTCAGCCAGAGGCTTCCTTGAGAGATGACAGTTTCCCTAGGATACAATAATGCCACCCTTCAGGCTGCAGATGGGACCTGTCTGCCTTTCCATTGTAATTTTGAACTCAGTGTAGCTCATTTCTGTGAGCTGGGATTTTCATTATTCCGATTTCTAAGACTCTCCCGGAAAAACAGAGCCACTGGGATGAACTGGGCGCTGGCCCAGCCACCTCCTGTTTGGGCGCACCCTTGAAGGCAGATGCAGGAGGGGAGGCCCCAGGGCCATGCCCCAGAGGGGGAGACTGGAGTGCAGGGATGGGAGGGACCTGCAGTATGGGAGGGCCAAGCTGGGGGGCTGTGGAGACAGTCTGAGGAAGCAGCGAGACCGCAGACAGAGGGAGGCACGAGGGAGCAAACCCGGTTCTGGAGCTGCCAAAGAAGCAAACTCAGCTCCTTTCATGCCTGGCTCAGGGCACTTCATTGAGCTAGGCTAGGGCCAGGTGTTCCCACCCCCATCATCCTGTACACCCAGATTCTTTGTAAATAGCTTGTTAGAGTTTTAGTTGCCTCTGGGATGAACTGATGGGGCAGTTACAGGAGCTCATTCTCTGCCCATCTTAAGCAGCTAAGGAGACTTCCTCAAAAACAGCAAGGGTTTAGGTCAAACCCCTGCTCTGCACTGAACACAGTGTTGGTAGTCCATACACAGTACTGGTTAATGATTACCCAAAAGCCCATGCGGGAGGGGGGTGTGAAAAGGGCATGGAAAGAACTACAGAAAAGGGAAGGGGCACATTTAAAGAAAGAAGAGGATGGGGCGAGGCGTGGCAGGGGCTGTCAGCCAGAGACCCTGCGAAGGAGAGCCAGCCAGCCTGTGTGTTCAAGGAGTTATTGCTAAATAACTTCCCTAAATCAGACTCCCCAGAAGGGTTAGCTTGGATTGGCTCAAGCATTTTCTGTTGTAATAAATATGGTTTTGTTTTGTGTCAGAGCAAAAAATAATTTGTACCAAGTCAAGGCTCCTCAACCTGTCAAGTATGATGGCCTTCGTCTTTCTTACCTTTTAACCCTTATAAATAATGACTGGAACTAGCACAGAGCAAACACATTGCAGCAAATGTGCTGACCACGGTTGCCCCAGATGGAGAGTCCCATTCCTCCCAGGCGTTCCCTCTTGCAACTAAAAATCCCTGGACATGATGCAACAGACAGGCATGGGAGACCCTGACAGGTGGAAAGAAGAAAACAGCCTAAGGAACTTGGGACTTGAGGAATGACTCATGGTGTGTCTCTGGGTTTCTTGGTCACTACCCCACATCCTGGACAGGGTGCCACAGAAGCCTCCGACCAGAGACCACTGAAAGACACAGACAAGACTCTAAGAAAAGCCTGTTCCCCCTGGTCAAAGCACAGGGAAGGGGCTGGCCTGACAACAAAAAGAAACCTTTTTGGCAATACCTATCCTATCCCAGCAAAACACCAGTGGGCTGAACAGGGAGCCTCCAGCCCCACCTGAATCCTATGTCCCACAGAAACTGATGGAGGTGCTCAGATGCCCCAGCCAGTGGTGTGAGCTCAGAGCTAGGAGCTAATCCTCTATCCCCATGGCAGAGCAAACCCAATGGGATGAATACAAAGAAATCATAATTAAACTTCTTAATATCATAATTACATGTCCAAAAATTAAAATCAAAGCAGAGAATATTCAAAGAACCAGAGAGAAATGATGCATCACTCATGGGGAACACCTATTTGAAAAACAGTGGATTTCTCATCTGAAACCAAGGACTACTGAAGGAAGAGCCACAGCACTTTTTAAGCACTGAAAGAAAGAACTTAAAACCATAAATCCAATAGCCAGTGAAAATGCCCTTCAGGAATAAAAGAGAAAGCAGACATTCTCAGATGAAGAAAAATTTAGTCTTCGAGAATTTGTTGCCAACTTAGAAGAAATGGGCCAATTCCCAGGAAACCACAAACTATCAAACTCAATCAGGATGATATAGACAACTTGAATAGTTTTATAGGCATTAAAAAAATTAAAATTGTAAGTAAAAGGCTCTCGAAAAAGTATTCAGGTGAAAATATTTTCAGAAGTATTAACACCAATTCTATGCATTCTATCCCAGAAAATTGAAGAAAGAACACTTCCCAACTCATTGTATGAGGCTAATATTACCCTGATACCAAAACCAGAAAAAGACAATACAAAAAAGAGAGAAAATTATAGACCACTATCTCTATAAACTTAGACACAAAGGTTCTCAGCAAAATTTTAGCAAATTCAATATAGCAATGTATAAAAAGAATTACAAACCATGATAAAGTGTGATTTCTTTCCAGGTATGCAAGGCTAGTTCAACATTCCAAAATCAATCAAAATAATAAAAATGATTATATAAATTGATACAGAAAAAAATTAACACAATCCCACACCCATTCACAATAAAAACTCTCAGCAAAGTAGGAACACAGAGGGAGATTCCTTAATGTAATAAAGAGCATCTATCAAAAAATCTCCATATAGTATCATACTTAATGGAAAAAGACTGAATGTTTCCCCCTTAAGATTTGGAAAAAGGCAAGGATGTCTGCTCTCACCACTCTAATTCAACATAGTACTAGAAGTTCTGGCCACTGAAATAAGTCAAGAAAAAGAAATAAAAGGCATAAAGATTGGAAAAGAAGAAATTAAATTGCCCTTATTTGCCAATGACATGGTTGTCTACATAGAAAGTTCCAAGGAATTTACAAAAACCTTCTTGAACTGATGTGAGGTTAGCAGAGTGGGAGGAAACAAGAACAATACACAAAAACAAATGACATTTCAATATGTTAACATGAACACTTCAAAACAAAATTTATTTTCCTTTTTTATTTTAGTAGATTTAGGGGGTACAAGTTGAATTCCATTATATATATTTAATATATGTTGGATAGTGTCAAAATTAATAACACAAAACTATTAAGAATAGTTCCAAAGACAATGACATGCTCAGGTATAAATCTAACAAAGTATGTACAAAATCTGCATGCAGAAATTATGAAGTGCTGATGAAAAGAATCAAAGATCTAACTCAATGTAGAGACATACCATGTTCATGGGTTGAATGACCAACAAACAGCATAAGGATGTCAACTTTCCCCAGATTGATTAATAAGTTTAATGCAATTCCTCTTAAAACAGCAGCAAGGTGTTTTGTAGACACAGGCAAGCTTATCCTAAAATTTGTATGGAAAGCCACAGGTCCTAGAATAGCTAAAACAATTTTGAAAAAGAAGAATAAAGGAGTCCATGTCACTATATAGCTAGAGTAATCAAGGGTGTGTGGTGTGGGCAGAGGGATAGACACACGGATCAATTCAGCGGAACAGAAAACCCTGAAACAGCACCCCACAAGCATGCTAAACTGACTTTTGTCAAAGGTGCAAAAGAAATTCCATAGGGGAAGGACGGTCTTTTCAATGAAGAGTTCTGGAGAAATTGGGCATCCATAGGTAAAAATGAACCTTGACCCAAGTCTCAAACCTTATACAAAAATTAGCACAAAATGGATCACAGACTTAAATGTAAAGGAACAACTTATGAATTAAACCTCATAAAATTAAAAACTTTTGCTCTGTGGAAGACCTTGTGAAGAGGACCCAAATGCAAACCGCAGACTGAAAGAAAATATTTGCAAACCACATGTCTGACAAAGGACTGGGATCTAGAATAAAGAACTCTCAAAACTTGAGTCAACAAACAATCCAATTAGAAAATAAGAATGAGCAGACCTTTCACAGAAGAGGATGCAGAGATTGCAGATAGGCACATGAAAAGGTTTTCAGTGTCACGAGCCATCACAGAAATACATATTAAAACCACAATGAGTTATCGCTGCACACCTATCAGAGTGACGAAAATAAAAATAGTGACAACATTGGATGCTGGCGAGGATGTGGATAAGCTGGATCACTCATACACTACCGGTGGGAATGTAAAACAATACAGCTGCTCTGGGAAACAGTTTGGCAGTTTTTTTTATAAAACTAAACACACAACAACCATACGACCCAGCAATTGCACTCCTGGGCATTTATCTCAGAGAAATGAAGATTTATGTTCACACAAAAACTTGTATGTGAATGTTCATAGCAGCTTTATCTGTAGTAGCCCAAACGGGCAACAATCGAGGTACTCTTCAATGGGCAAATGGTTAAGCCAAATGTGGTGAATCCACCCCTGGGAATACTATTCAGCAACAAACAGAGTCCACTATTGAGGCACACAACTCGGTTGAATCTCCAGGGAATTATGCTGGGTGTAAACAGCCTACCCCAAAATGTTACATGCTGTATGATTCCATTTGGAAAACTTTTTCCAAAAGGTACATTTTAGACCCCCTCCATTTATAATTATTAATATTCCACTGAATATTATACCACAATTTATTTATCCACTTTTTTCTTGGTGGACAATTGGATTGCTTGCAATTTTTGACTGTTCTGAGTAATGCTTGTATGAATATTTTTGTGCTCATTTTCTCATGAATATGTACATGTATTTCTTTTGAGTAAATACCAAGGAGTAGAATTACTGGGTCCTAGATTGAGACAATCCTTAACTATTTTCCAAGGTGGTTATACTAACTTCCATATCAACTAGAAGCATATGAGAGCTCCTATTTATCTACATTCCAGCCGCTGATATGGTTTGTCTTTTTAATTTTAGCCATTCTGAGCTGGTCATGGTGGCACACACCTGCAGTCCCAGCTACTTGGGAGGCTGCGGTGGGAGGATCGCTTGAGGCCAGGAGTTGGATGCTGCATTGCCTATGATCATGCCTGTGAATAGCCATTGCACTCCAGCCCAGGCAACGCAGGGAGAACTCATCTCTTTTTTTTATTTAAATAAGTGTGGCCATTCTAGTGTAGGTGTAGTGGCATCTCATTGTAGTTTTAATGTGCATGTTTTCATTATAAAGGAGGTTGAATGCGATGGTTAATTTTACATGTGAAATTGGCCAGGCTATGGTATCCAGTTGTTTGGTCTAACAGCAGTCTAGACGCTGCTGTGAAGGTGTTTTTAGGTGTGACTAACATCTAAGTCAGTAGACTTTGAGTAAAGCAGATGACTCTCCTTATGTGGGTGGGTCTCATCCAATCAGTTGAATGTCTTAAAAAAAAAGACTGAGATCACCCAAAGGGGAGGGAATTCAGCCTCCAAACTGCCTTTGGGCTGAAGACTGAAACATCAGCCTTCCCTGGAGTCTCCAACCTGCCCATCTTTCTTGCAGATTCCAGACTTATCAGTCCCCACAACTGCGTGAGCCAGTTCTTTAAAATAAATCTCCCTCTCTCTCTGAGAGGAAGACAGAGTTATTTATTCTCGGATCCTATTGGTTCCATATCTCTGGAGAATCTAATACATTGAGGATTTTTTTCTGTGTTTGTTGGCCATTTGGATTTCTTCACTTGTTAAGTGCATATTTTCCTTTTTTCTATTGATATATTTATCTTTTTTCTTAATAATTTGTCGGCATTTAAAAATACATTCTGTGCATGAGCTCTATGTCTTAGGCAGTAATTCATGTTACAAATATCTTCCTGCCCTTGCAGTTCGCCTTTGCACTCTCCCAAGTGGTGTCATTTAGCAAGTTGAAGTTTATAATTTTAATGTAGTACAATTCATCAATCTTTCCTTAAGTTAGTGCTCTTTGCATTGCTGACCCCAAAACATAAAGTTACTTTTCTATTTCATTTTCTAAAGCCTTTACTATTTTTTTCTTTCACAGATAGGTCTATAACACACCTGGTGTCAATTTTTATATATGGCATGAAGTAAGGGTCATGTTTCATTTTTTCCCCTTATGAATATATAATTGTCCCAGTACAATTTATTGAAAACACTATTCTCTCCTCCCTTATTCTATATCTTTGTCATAAATCAAGTGTCCATATATGTGTGATGTATTTTGGGGGTCTCCATTCTGTTTCATTGGTTTTATCTTTCTATCCTTGAACTAATTAATATCACACGGTCTTCATCACCTTCAGCTTTATATTAAGGCTTGATATCCAATAGAGTAAACTCTTCTACCTTGTGCTTTTTTCTTTTTTTAAAAGACTATCTTGGCTCTTCTTGAATATTTGTACTTTTACATAAATTTTAGAATCAGTTTGTAAAAATACACACACTCAAAATCTGTTGGATTTTTTTTGTTGGGATTGCATTGAATCGTGATCACAGTTATTGATCTTAATAGTTTATGTGTACATTCTTTTGCATTTTCTACCCATACAATTATAGCATCCACAGATAATGGTAGTTTCTGCCCCCGAACTTATTTTTATTTAGTTATTTATCTTTTAGAGACTGTGCTCTGTAACCCAGGCTGGAGTGCATAGCTCACTACAACCTCAAATTCCTGGGCACAAGTGATCCTACTGCCTCAGCCTACTGAGTAGCTGAGACTATAGGTGCCTGTCAACTCACCCCACCAATTTAAAAAAAACATTTTTTTTAAGAGATGGGGGTCTCACTATTTTGCCCAGGCTGGTCTCGAACTCATGACCTCAAGCAATCCTCTTGTGTTGGCCTCCCAACGTGCTGGGATTACAGGCGTGAGCCACCACACCTGGCTTCCCCTGCTTATTTTTGCTTTACCACACTGGCTAAGACCTCCAGAACAGTGTTGAATAGAAACACTGATAGATGACGTCCTTGTCCTGATCTCTATTTCAAAAAGAAAACTTTGCACATTTCTCTCTTAAGTATAATGTTCACAGGGATCTTCTTGTAGCTACCGTTTATTTGATTAAAACATTCTATTTCTAGGTTGCTAAGAGTTTTTAAAAATATGTCATCAACGGATGTTGAATTTTGTCAAATATTTTTCTGCATGCATTGAGTTGTTTATATTATTTGTTCTCCTTTATTCTGTTAATGTGGTGAATTACAGTGATTGTTTTTTAATGTTAAACAAATCTTGCATTGCTAGAATAATTGCAAATTGCTTGTGATTTTTTTTTTATTATTATTTTTTTTTATTGGGGGAAAACTACAAAGCATTTACGGTACACTGTTTACAGTCACAATTTGTAGTGAGCTGATTTCCCAAAATATATTACCACTCAAGTTGACTTATCTTGTTACATTCAAAAACCTACTCTGTCAAAGTAGTCCATAGAGTACATACATAGGGCTCCAACTGTATCTACGTATAACCAACACTCCATTTTAAGTGTACAATTAAACGATTTTCAGTGAATTTACCAAGGTGTACAGTTAATCACATGAATCAGTTTTTGAGGAATTCCATTGTAATTGTTTTACTTAATGAACAGATTACTAACCGTCCTCAATACTGAAGCACATTTCTTAACTGATATTGGACTAGG
>CAUYRT010054602.1:0-17481 GCA_963574885.1 Lepilemur ruficaudatus | reverse complement strand
CTGCTTCAGCCTTTTGAATACCTGGGAATATGGGTGCCTCCCCCACTAACTTATCTATATTTATTTTTAGGAGACACATGATCTTGCTCTTTCTCTCGCTGATCTTGAACTCCTGAACTAGAATAATCCTCCTACCTCGGCCTCCCAAATACCAGGCTTGAGCCACTGAGCCTGGCCTCCTTCACGTTTTGACATGAGATGGCCCAAACTCCACCGTTGCATCATGGTAACATCACCATCTTTGGTATGTGGGTCACATGAACATGAAGGGTCATGAGATCAGTTATGGATGTGCATGTTTCCCCTTACATAAGTATTAGTGAGTCTCCCTACAATTTGTTAAATAGGTATATCTGGCCATCCTGCTCAGATGAATTTACTGTTCCCTGGAAGTGCTTCCTCTTGGCTTCTGTTCAAGCCTAGACTCCCAGCTCGCAAGATGGTCACCTGAAGGCTGCAGCCCCTTATGAGAAATAAAACTCTCCTCTCCAAATTCATGAGACTTGCCATTCTTTCTTCAGCACAAAAATCTATTCTCTCTCTCTCTCTCCCTCTCTCTCCCTCTCCCTCCCTCCCTTTCTCTCTGTCTCTGTCTCTGTCTCTGTCTCTGTCTCTCTCTCTCTCTCTCTCTCTCTCCCCCTATATATATCTCTCTCTCAAAGGAGGACAGATTTATATCCTTTAATATACTAAATATGATGAGTTTAGGGCTTAAATGCATGAAAATAATCACTGATATCCAAGGAGAAAAAGACTTTGTGCCTTATTCCTACCAAGATTTCCCATCACAAATAAGGATGATGTTATTAGACTAAGGTCTCTATAACCAGGAAATCCAGATTCTTGAATGAGGATGAAGTCTGCAGGATTCACAAACATCCCCATGCAAGGAAGAAAATTCATGAAGCCAATTCCCTAGAACAATCAAACATTCACACTATTTGAATAGGGAAAAGCTTATTCATACTCAAGTGAGTAGGACACAGGTTATGCAGCCAGGATCTTACACCCACATTCAAGTTAACAGGAGGGAAGACTCCGCACACGTAAGGACGTCCATGGTCATGTCCACAGAAGAATATACTGTCTCTAGTCAGAGCCCGTACGTATGTAAGGCAGATTTTTCACAGCCAGGAAATTTCACATGAAGCTAGTGGGCATACACATAACATTTCCTCAAACCGTGTATGACGCAAGGACATTCTCAACTGCACAGAGAATATTCTCTAGGAGAGATCATAGGCAAGTCTTAGAACATTTAAGAAATATAGAAAATCGCATCAAGTTTGTGTTAACACAATGATATAAAAATAGAAATCAACAGTGTGAGGCACTTCTGAAATTTCTGAAACAGATGCATGGAAATTGAGTTACATTCAATGGAAGCACATTAAAAGCATCATTGACCATGGTCAAGTGGAATTTATTTCAGGGATACAAGAAAGATTCAACATACACAAATCAATGATCATGATGCATCAGTGTAACAGATTAGGGAACAAATACTATATTGTCATTTCAATAGATTAAGGAAGACCAGTGGGCAAAATTCAACATCTCTTCAAGAAAAAATTAATCTGTGAACAAATTATGTACAGAAAAATTTACCTGAAAACAATAAGAACCACGTGTTTCTCAGGAAACATCAGTATGAATGAGAAAAAGGTGAATTCTTTGTCTAACATCCAGAAAAAGACAGGGATGGACAGTACTCATTTCTTCTATTCAACAAAACCCTGGAAGTTCTAGGCAAAGGAATTAGAGAAGAGGAAACAAACAAACAAATAAACAAAAGGTAGAGAAATAATATAAATATTCCTTGTATACCTACAACTTGGTATTTAGATATATAACACCCTAATATCTGTAAATATTAATCAATTCAGTGAAGCTGAATAATACAGAGTAGGCATGTAAAATCACGAGCATTCCTATACACAAATGGTAATCTGTCTGAAAAATAAGTCCACAAAATAATGTCATTTACAGTACATAAGAAATAAATACTTAGGAATAATGTACCCAAGGATGTGGAAAGTGTAAACTTGATTTGAATAAAGATATCAAGAAATTTATAAAATATTAATGAAAGAAATTAAAACAGTCACAAATAAGCGGAAAACTATTTCATGTTCATAGCTATTGTTAAAATGTCGAGAGTACGCAACGTGACCTACAAAATCAATCCTATCTCTATCAAAATACCATTGACATTCTTCACATAAATACCGAATAAATAAATGAATGTCTAAATAAGTAAAATCCTAAAATTGATTGGAACTACACAAAATACCTAGAATAGATAAAGTAATATTGAGCCAAGTGAACAAAGCTTGAGGGCACATTCTACCTGACTGCAAAATATACTTTCAAGTTATACTAATGAAACAGCACACTACTTGAGTAAAACAAAATACATGGGCGAAGACAAGGATGAAGAGAGCCAAGATATAAATGTATGCATTTGAGTCAAACAATGTTTGACAAAGCAGCCAAGAACATACACTGGGAAAAAGACAGTCGTTTCCATAAATGATAGGGAAAAACTTGGTATGTACATAAAGAAAAAAAAAATAGATTTTCTGGCCATATACAGAATCAGTTCAGAAATGGATGAAAAACTTAAATACAAGGCCTGATACTTTAAAAATACTGAAAGGAATCATAATGGAAAAGTTCTATGGCATAGGTCTTGACAATTATTGTCTTGATACGACCTCAAAACAACAGTACACAAACAAACAAGCAAAAACATAGAGAATGGGTTTATATTAAACTAAATTACTTCTGTACAACATAAGAAACAAAAACAGTAAAGAGATATCTCAGAGAATGGCAGAAATTATTTTCACTCAACATAGAATTAAAAGGGGTTAACACTTAACCGTATATTTGGAACTCATCTCAATAGCAAGAGAACAACCTGATAAAGACATGGGCAAACACCTAAATAAACATTGCTCAAACTGAGACACACATGTGGCCAAAAGATATGTTTAAAATGCTCAGCATCACTAATCATTAGGGGAATTCAAATCAAACCACAATGAGTTTTTACCTCACTCTTATAAGAATGTCTATCATCAGAAAGACAAGAGATAAGTGGTGGTGAAGATGTAAGAAATGAATGTAACAATTGCATAATGTTGGAGGAAATATAAATTCAATCTGCCATGATGAAAAACAGCATAGGAGTATCCCAAAATCCTAAAAATAGGGAAAAAAGAACCGGCAAGAACCATCATCTCATTACGCACAGGGTATATAGCCACACAAAATGACATCAGTTTTTCAAAGAAATGCCTGTCCTCCCATATTTATAGCTGTAGCATTCACATTTCACTATGGCCAAAAAAGGGCAGTAACCTAAGTTGCTTCCGTATGTATCCATTCAATTTGTGAATGGGTAAGCAAAATGTAGTATATATACAAATTGGAGTATTGCATAGCCATTAACAGGAAAGGGCCAGAGCATTGGAAGACAAATTCCTGTTCTCTCCTTGTGAAATGGAATTCTTTTTCTTTTAAATAAAAGGAAAAGAAGAGAATTCTTTCATTACAATTATTTTCTCTGAATACCTGAGATTCATTGATCTCTCCTTATCGCATAATGTGGTTGGAATACCATTATGCACACTAATTCCATACCTTGTTTAGCTTAATGTTTCCCTCTCTTCACTATAGGGGATCACTGAGGACAAGGAATTTTTACGTATTTTCACATAGCAACAAAACCAAGTATAGGCTGTTTAGCTTTTTTCCTCAATAAATGATATGAAGAAATTGAGAATGCACAATGCTTAGCTTTAAGTGAATTATCTAAGAACAAACTAGTGAGATATTATACTCAATTATTTCTATCATTGCTTCAAAAACAGAAATTGATCAAACATTGCTCCCTCATAGAAATTTCCATGGAAACTTCCCTCCAAAGTCCTCATCGTCCTCTGGGAACCACTTATTACTCATGCTTGCAAAAGTAAGCCTCTATTTGTACATATTAAGTGAGTTATGGATATGTAGTAAATGTGATGCTATTCCGCTTTTTTATAAATATATCATTATTAGATATGACTTATGATAAAGCATTCCGTATGCCTTAGCAAAAAAAAAAAAAAAAGAGAAGAAGAATAAGAAGAAAGAAACAAAAAACAACTAACAAATAATGTAAAAGGAAATAGAAAACTTTGACCCAGAAATGGATAAATTGGACAAACTTAGGTACACACCTATTCAGAATACTAAATTCAGAAAAGTATCCAAGCTAAATTTAAATGGATAGATGATAAATAGATAGACAAAGAGAGAGAAAGACAGAAAGAGATAAAAACAGAGTCACTTCTACAGAAAAACAGAGCGTGTCAAAGAGTGGAATAGTTAACGAGATATGAGTATACAGATTTACACAGGTAGGGGAAAAGTATCAGAATGACAAAGGCATAGGGATAGTCAGAGAAACAGAAAAACACACAGAGAAAGAGGAAGACATATGGGCAAATAACGGACACGACTTGCATGTTAAACAGAGAATACCTCCAAGACCCGAACAACAGAAAAAACAAATATGACTGAGTGATACTGAGCCAGAATGCCCACAGATTCATCAGGTGACTCTGGACTGTGTGGTCCCCACGCACTGATAGTCAGTGGAAAAACAGGCTAGGAAAATTGTGTAACTTTCTTTGATAACACGCAAACATCAGTGCCCATATAAATGTGCTAATGTGACGCAAATATGTCTACACCTTGACGAAAAAACTCAGTAAGCTGCAATCATTTGAACAAGAAGGCCAACCCACCAGGTATCGGGATTCAAGTCAACAGTAGACAGTTAGTGACTTTGCTACCTACTCCGTAAAAGCCCTTTCCCAACTTCATTCCAGGACCGGGCACACCATAAACTAGCCCTGACACTTAATCTTCTTAGCTAAATCTGTTTATCTGCACACTAGTCTGCTCATCTCCAACTTAGACATCCTTGTCCTATGCACTAAATTGAGGATAATACCTTTCCAGCGTGGCATGTCTTTCAGTGAGGAGATGTTCTCATTGCAGCTTACAGGAGAAAGAAATGTACTCATAATGGTGTTAGTTACTGGGCAATCGCCTATGTGATGCTTTTATATAGGTAACTATGGGTAAGTCTTACCCTCATATAGTGTCTTATGCAAAAGACTAATCCATCTCTAACAAGATCATCAATAGTGTCTGCAACTTAGGTCACTTAGGGAAAGGCAGCACATATGTGGATCACCTGCAATTGTATATAAATGGCTCCCCCATTCCGTTTCCCTCAGCTCTGCCTTCTTCCATTTTTTTACCAAATTGAGTCACCTGGAAACACATACTTTCACGTGAGTTCACACACCTCTGAGGAAATCTGCCTTTTAAAGCAATCATTTTTTTGTTTTGTTTTGTTTTTCTTTTTTACTTAGGCGCCGGTGCCAGAAACAGAAAGCCTTGTCATCATTGCCCTCCCACGTATCTCTGTTCTTTCCCAGAATCCCTCTGTATGCGCCTCTTAAAACACTTCTGGGAAACATGGTCCTGTGAGGCTGGTTGTCCCAGCAAAGAAGCATGCGTCACGTAAGGAGGACATTTAATTCAATAGTGAAACGAACATTAAAATTTGCATCATCTTGTGTTGTCTTTACGTGTCTCATAATATCCGGGAGGAAGGATAAATGGAGGTAACTTATAAGAGCAAATAGAGCATTGAATCGTTTTAGGTCCTTGCCCACTAGGCACTATCATTAAACTACCTGCCTGTCCCTGAAAAGCAGTAAGTCTCCAACTTTGCTAGCTTCTCTTTTCTTCCTCCCCAATACCTTCCTTGTAGCACAAATTGTGTCCTCAAAAGGCATTCCAAAAAATGACATATTTCCCCTCTAATGCCATAGGTCTTGATCCCCTTTAGTAATTCTAAGGCTAAAACAGATAGATAGATAGAGACAGAGATAGAGATATAGGTAAATAGATACAGAAACATGAAATGATAGATCTATTTTTAAGTCACCCCATTTCATTACACTAACAAACAAACAGACAGACTCTCATACACTAGATAGTGTTCATTATTTCTTCCTCAGTACAATGCAAATTCATCCAGATGTCTTGCTGTCTATACTTTTCACCACCTGATCTGATTTCCCTTTATGTTTTCTGATTTCGATCATATAGCGTAGTCATTCCGAATCTGGAGTCGCTTTTTGGGAGTTGTAATACGTTAGGTCAATTTTCATGCTCCATCATATACAACTGAAAACCTTGAAGTGCCCTAAAACACACATAAAAATGAATTTCCTGTGAAAAATGTTAAAAATTGTGCTCATTTCTCAAGGCCCTGGTCAAGCTAATCTTTTTCCCTACTGTGACCACTTCAATTTCCTTCTAATATGCCTTAACAACTGCTGCCCACAATCCTGACCACAACCCCACTTATCCGAGTGTCTGCGGTAAGCTGAGAATATGTGTAAGGAAATTTTAAGAACACAGAAATGTGTGGGTCAATGCAGAAAAAGCTTGGATGAATATCCACAGCCATCTGTGGAATGTGTAACAGAAAAAAAAAAAACATGAAGTGAGTCGACTCTTAAGGGAGAGGAAGGACAACTTAGGTTAGGGTAGACTGTGATAGAACGAAGTTCTAAGAAGGAAATTAATGATTCAGCCATGTTTCAGTCTGAGCAGAAGGGACTCTGGACATTCACTATGCTTCTATGGGCTTACGATCCCCATGCTATAACCTGTTTTACACTGCAGTCTCTAAAGTTCCTCTCTCACCTAAGGCCCTGGATGAACGGGGTTCTGGTCACTTCATGTCTTCATCTAAACTTTGATTTTTTGCATCCGGGATGTGAATGCCCAGGTCCCTGACAACAGGCATTTTCACTCTAACTCCCTGAGTTCCTCACCTGTCCTCTCAGTTTCTTGTGCAGGTGCCTCCATTCTTGTGTAGTATGGCAGGGGATTGAGCCACAGGTCCTTAGTGATGATCTGTCAGGGAAAGCAGGACAGGTCAGGTTAGGGTTTGGGCAAGTGTCACAAGCACCTGGGAAACCCACTTAGGCCATTTATGCTATTCTCCAGCAAGGTCCCGCGTCAGCAATCTTGTAAGATTCTGTAAAGTTGTGGTCTGAAAACCTGTTGAAGAAGTTAAGACCGCTGTTACGGTGCCAGTGGCTGTGGGCCTCACACTCATAATCCTGATACCACTGAATTGGAGTGGAATGACATGCCCTGTATTCTGTAGGAAGATGGGCACGTCACAAGGGGATAGGTCACATCGGCAATGATTAACCCACCATCCTCACTATCCATGCTGAGAGTTACTTTTTAGCAGTAATTTTGACGAGATACTCCTTGGTAACCACTGCATTCCGGAAGCAGGGGTTGTTCCGAAAGAACAACATGATCCTGCAGCAACTACTGGGATGCCTGAGTTCCTCCACCTGCCAGGGGGTAGGGGGCAAGTGAAGACACCTTAATTTTGTTTTCAGGTGACCTTTCTGTCTGTTGCCTGTAAGAATTAATGATCTCCCTCCCCATTCCCATCCAAAGCCACCAACCTAGGTCTCCCAGGCCTGACCTCCAAAATGATCATGTAGCTAAGCATGTCCTCATCTTGGTCACTGATCAGGATCGACATCTCGGGGTGCTTCACAAACTACACGAGGTCAGGGATCCTTCACATGCTCAGAAGGAAAGGCTAGAAACAACAGACCAAATCGGCAGAGAATACAGCAGGGTGGGGTGTATCTCACACACACGCTACAAAACCTCCCTTTCCCTTGCTCCTTCTCCTGCATTAGGGCTCATTGAAATGGATGGATCTCTCGTATCTATGCAAATAAGAGACTGCAAATAGGTGTTAATTTGCATTTTCTCGAAAATTAGTCATATTGAACATACTGTTCATACACTTTGTTCATTTGTTTGCCTTTTGAAAAATGCATATTCAAATCCTGTGCTCATGTTTTTTTTAGAGTTACAGAGTGAATTTTATGTCGGTAAGAACCATGTGAATCATATTATTTCACTGTATGGCTAGGGCATCCCAGAGAGAGGAAATGGCATGCTCTGCAAACATGCCATTAATTCTTAGAAAAGCTAAGATCAGATTCAGATTCAGATTCAGATCAACACAGAACACTGCTTGCTGCCGTCTGTGCCAAAGTCCCCCCACTGGCCATTCTCTGCTTAACATGGAATCCAGTCATTATCCTGCTCTTTCTGCTAGTTCATATCCCAACAAAGTGGACACTCAAAGAGGCATAGAGGAGTGGTTCTCAAACACTTCAGTCACAGAACCACTTATTTTTGTTGTTGTTGTTGTTGTTTTTATCTTATTTATGTAATCATTAGTAGGTTGAATCCTGTTCATATATTTATTACTTCTTTGTATTTCTTTTTCTGTGAGTCACTTGCCAATGTCCTTAATCTGTTGTTCTATCTGGGTATTCACATACTTTTCTTATTGAACTTCAGTTGTTCTTTGTAGAGAAGGATATTAACACACTGTATGTAATTTGCATTATAAGTATTTCCCCAGTTGATTTTTGGCATGTATTTTTTTAAGCTTACAATGAAATTATTATTAGTAAATTTACAAAGGTGTACAGCTATTCACATAAATCAGTATTGGAAGATTTTCTTCCCTCTAGTGAGACCCCTAATTCCCTTCTCCAACTACATTTCAAGCATGCCTCTCCCCTCCACAATGCTCACCACTTCCCTCAGATGTGGGTCTACCTCCCCAACCCCCAAATCCTTGGTGAACGCCACCACCATTTCAGCACCGTAGTGTTCATCAGTCAGTATCGATTTGAGGGTGAAAATTTTCCAAAGAAGACAGCATGGTGGCTAGCAAATATATAAAAAATGTTCAACATCTCTAATCATGAGAGAAATGCAAATCAAAACCACAATGAGATACCTCCTAACATCAGTGAGATTGGCCTCTTTCAAAAAATCCCAAAACAACAAATCCTGGCGAGGTTGTGGAGAGACAGGAACAGTCTCACACTGTTGGTGGGACTGCAAATTAGTGTAACCTTGTGGAAAAGAATCTGGAGATTCCTCAAAGAGCTAAAAATAGAGCTATTTTAAATAGAGTGATTAAGGTGCACTTTGCTGTTATGGGAAATAATTGGACAAAGGTTCAATGGGTTTGAAGAAGGAAGCCATGAAAATATCTGGAGTTACGGAATTGCAGGGAAAGGGATTAGCCAGTTCCTGAGGTGAGAACATTTCCACCATGATACAGGTCTTCCTGTATGAGACTTCCAACAAGTCTTATGTGGCTGGCATAAAATAAGTAATCCATATTCACCCCAAGTATAACTTCTAGTACAAAAGTCTCTGTAGCTGCATTTACAGCAGATTTAATTCTTTAACTTTCCAAAACAAAATGAGGAAAATGTCATATATGAAACACCTCAAGGGCAAGGTCTTTGATTTTAGTTTTATTGAAACTTAAATAACATGGTGCCAACTTGTTTTCTAAGTGCATGCCATCTATATATCTGTGTATATGTGTATATATATTAAATATATATGTATATACATAAAAATAAGAACACAAACAGGAACAAACAAAATTTATCAGAAAATCAGATATGCAGTTTTGTTTTATTATCCAATTTCTTTTTACACCGTTGTGTTTCATCATGTTAAAAAGAAGTATTTTTAAAATAACATTATTGATGTGATAGTTATTTTAAACTAGCAAACATTTAAACTTTTATATAGTTTGGCACTTTGAAAGCATACTGATAATTTGGAATACATCACTATTATTGAGACATTACATGGTTCAAGACACAGGGTTAAGCATATACCATGTAAAACAAGCAGAAAGACCCTTATTTTCAGCATCTGGGGGATGGACTCTCTTGTAGCTCTTACTTGAGTGGGGCAAAGGCAATATAAGAAACCTAAACATTTGTACTCCTGTAATATGCTGAAATAAAAAAAAAATTAAAAACATACAAAGCATTGGTTCTAGAGTCAATCCATTCTGGATTTATCCTTGAGCAAATTATGTTATATGAACTCATTGAACTTCAGTTTCTTTATCTGTAAAAAGTGAAGATAAAGCCCACTGCAAGGGGTTACTGTAAAAAGTAGATAAGGTAATATACATAAAGATCCTGGCATAGAGTAGGCACTTAAGAAATGGCAATTCTCTTCCCCTCACTTGGCTTCACAAATTGTCAAAACAGAGTATAGATGCTAACGTGTAAATAATAAAACAGCAGTTAGCGTAGACGAAGAGTCACATGAATGGTATTGGTAACTGACACAGCAAGAGTTCAGAGGGAATTTTTTAGGACTAGGGCCCAGGGTAGCTCCTTGGAGAACACAGGCTTAGAACCAGGAATTAAAGGAAAGATATCTTAGAAAAATAGAAATGGAGATGGGAGGATCTTCAAAATGTAATCCATTTATTTAATGGGCAGGACTTGGTAGAAATACAACCAAGAAAGTGTGTCCTTTAACAATCCCTACACTTTTTCAAATACACTCTGTTAGATACTTTTTTGCTGCCTTCTTGATATCATGGAGGGATTCCATAGTTGTTTCCAGCCACATTTGTTTAATTAGAATTGTGTCATTTAATTATTTATTAATAATCCAAATGAAAACTTTAAAATCACTCATTCAGTTACAATTGTTATTCCCTACTCCCCAACCCAAATTTATTTGATGAAAAGTAGCCCTCCTATTCTGGGACCTGTCAAGATTGTCCTTGCCTCTTTAGTACCTAGTGTGTCTACTCGTTCCACTGGACACAGAACCCTTTCCTACTGTTGTTGAAAATTAAGCTGGCAGCTTCCTGTGGAGCTCTTTCTGCACAAGGTCTCAGTAGCAGACTTTTAAACTTTTTCCAGAAAGGATCAAACACCAGGCTTTCTGTCTCCCTAAATTCCAGGGAACATGGGTCAAGTTATCAGAGTAGTAACTCTAACAGCACTTTGGTTATGCGACATCAATCAGAGCCTGCTGAACCCTCTCATTTGGCTGGGGCTTAGGTGCCCATGGCAAGGGGTACTGACCCCACTATACATATAGCCATCTTCACAGAAGTACTTGATTTCTTCTATGACCAATTTATTTTGAATGTCTTGAATTCTTTTAAATGTTCCATAACGGTATGTCCATCAATTGCCTTTGCAATATTTGGCACTTGTCACTCGCTATCCTGTTTTGGAAATTATGAGATAATAGGCAATGTTTCATTTAATATTCTGTTACATAAGCAAGAGGAATGACATAAATGGCAGTTTAGAGGTGATAAACTGATTTGTTCATGGAACAATCAATAGATCAATTTGGCTGAAGTGAACGGTATCATCAGTGGAGCAAGAAAGTTAGAGAACTTACATAAGGATTGAAGAAGACTTTTAAAGGAAGCTAGGACATATATTTTTTCCTGTAGGTAATGGGTTATCTCTGAAGATTGTGAATCAGGAGAGTGCCATACACAAGGTACAATTTAAAAAATAATTCATCTTAAATTTACAAGAGGTTCTGAGGTAGTGTAAGTAATTGCATATATCTCATTGAACATCCTTACATTATGATTTTAGGCACACACACACATCATTTTATGCGCACACACACATATACACAGGTACATTTTAGCCTATTTCCTGCCATGTCGGAACACTTCTCTGCCCACAGAAAGATGTGGAGATGAAGTCACTAGGTATTCTCTGCTTTTTAAGGTCATTATTTATTACAAATTCACAGAATTGTCATTAATCAAACTGTCTGAACCTTTGTAGACATCATCTAGGCCATTCCCCACATTATCCAGATGAAACTCACATCCAAAGTTCAGTTTACTTAATGTTACACAGTTAACTAGAGACGGAAGTTGAACCACCTGTCTCCTACCTGGAGTCAGATACAACTGCCTTCACCACAATGAGTAAACTAATTGATTCAGGGAACCATAGATTAATGTGGGCGCTTCTTTTAATTTTTAGTCTGAGTGCCAGGACTTCTAAACAAATGGTTTATTTTGCATTATAGACATCATACAATCATTATGACACATAGATGCAGCATATCTGGAGTACAGGTGGAGAACAGGACTTCTCTTTTGGACATTGGCAGTGATGTTTGACTTACAGACTGTGATGTGGGCTCCATGAGGGCTGAGGCCATATCTTAGTTATCACCTTGTATATTCAGTTTCTAACACAGTGCTTAGCATGTAGTAGGCTCTCAATAATTAGCATTATTCATTATTATATTCTTTAAGCTCCAAGAAGACAGGGACAGTGTGTTCTTTGGTGCTTAAAAATGTGAGGAAATGAAGCAGAATGAATCAGTAGAAACGCATGACTCATCTATGTCTTTGGGCCATAAGGCTATCTCTGAACTCATCAGTAGATTATATACCTCATAATTCAAAAAGTTGCTGTGTTGCTTCTTCCTACAACTCTTCTGCCAGTCATTCATTCTTCCACAGAATGAATTTACATATCTACTATGTACCAGGCTCTGGGTCCTGTGATGGAGCTACAGAAGAGTATCAAGGGTCTCAATATATAGCAGGAAAATCAAAAAGTAAACATTTCAGTCTCTCCCAGAGTGAGGAAGGGGGTAAAAGAAATTCTATGGTATTACAGAAGGAGGAACGAAGCAACCTACTGAGCAGTCAGGGAAAGCTCCAGCGCTGAAGAGTGACAGTGCTCTCCATATAACATTGCTCCCCTGAAGTTCCTGATCTTTCTCTTGATGTGAATAGATGCTGTTTCATAGAAAAAGAAAAAAGTTCTATTCACCATTTTATTTTTCTTATAGCTTCCTATGAGCACTCAGCTTTCAAGAATTCCTTTTTTCATATTTTAATTTATGTACCCTATTTATATTCTCCCTTTTCAGTCTACATTTAGTTCAGTTTCTGGGTCTGTAATGACGTTAATCATATCGAGAATCTGTAACATACATGGAAAGAAAAGAAATTGCGGTCACAAGGAGTGCCTTAGTCTTCACCGCTGAAGAGAGGCAACTGGTTGAATTTAAGTTGTCAACAGGCAGAAATACCTGCTTCATGCATAAGAGATGAGATAATGCACAGAATGTCAAAGTCAGTGGAAAGAAAAATGCAATCTCTTGCTACCCAGTTCTACAGATTCAAGTTAAGGCTTGTAAAATTGTATTGAGGCACCTGATACAAAGGTAAAAGACTTTCCTAATATGAAACATTTTGTTTTTGCTTTTTTTTAAATTTGAAACTCACTTTTATTTTCCTCTTTATTTTGTTGGTGGTTCAATTTTGTTTTTTAAAGTAAAATCACTAAACTTGTGCAACGGTAGCATGGAAATTATCTGAGGTGTCTTGTATGATTGTACTTTAACTAGGGTGGACATAACTTAAATTATAAAAACAAAAGATGAAAGTGTACAGATGTATAAGTTCATGCTGTCTACTTCTAAAAGAACTTTCATTCTTCATAATATGTAATGTTAAAATGCCACTGTTTCATAAGGGGCTTAAATTCCATGGGGGAGTATACCAGAATTATTAATGTTTATTTTCATCTAAGATATTTATTCTCTAATGTTCTTGGTCCTATTGAAACATTTCAGTATGCAAAAATGCTGCAATGTTAACACCCAAGAGAAAAGCCATTATCATGTGTATGCTGGTCACCATTATCAATGTGGTACAATTTTTAAAAATAAACTATCATGCCCTTCCAAAAAAAAAAAAAAAGACTTCTTCCACTTCCTTGAATATCACTTTGAACATATTAATACTTTGTGGCCCTTTATTCCCCAAAGCCATTTATTTACCTCCCTCCAACTGATACTTCAAGTCCTAACTTAAATGTCATTTCCCATGAGAAGGGGTGGGAAAAAATAAATGAAAATTAAAATTAGAAAATAAAAAGTAGATAAACGTCATTTCCCCAGGAAACCTTTTCTAATCCCACTCCCACTAAGCCTTCTGCGGATTACATATTTTTCCTCCCTAGGTTTTGTCAATTGCAATTATAAATTTTTGTATGATTATATATATATGTATTTTTTATTTCAGCATATTATGGGGGTACAAATGTTAAGGTTACATATATTGCCCTTGCTCCCGCCAGACAGAGCTTCAAGCATGACCATCCCCCATATGGTGCGCTTTGCACTCATTGTGTATGTATATACCCATCCCCTCCTCCCCTCTCCCATCTGCCCCACTCCCTATAAATGTTGTTCCTATATGTCCGCTTAGGTGTTGATCAGTGAAACCAATTTGCTGGTGAGTACATAACATGAAACATTTTGAACAGCTAAACTTAGAATAGTAAATTGTACCAGAAAGCAAATGGTAAATAAATTCCAAAGAAATTATTCACAAATTATGATTATATTGCTAACCAAATGAATTCATGTGTATTTTGCAGGGATAGGTAAAATACTGCTCCTTTGGTTTGTTATCAGTGACAGAGATAAGGTACTTTTTAATTCACTACCAAAGACTAGAGTTAATTTCTTTCTCTTGACCTTCTTACAACTCAAACTCTCACTGGTGCCTCCAGTTACCATTGGCCCAAGAATGCTCCAAACTGATGTTGAGGGCTCTGGCTGGTGTCCAACCAGTAATACCAAATATGAAGCATAGAGGATGTGGAAATTACAGTGAATTCCAGGAGCAAACATAATAATATTTTATTTTAAAGCCAAAAGTCTCCTGCTATTTGGAATGTATTTCAAATGTAAAATGGTAAGGTTTTATTCTGATAACACAATGAATTGAATGTAGTGCACCATTTATGGTCTGTTGTTTCCCTGTTACTTAGATCAGTCTTGCACATCTGGAAAAGGATGGGAGCTCTGAAGTGGGAGCAATATATTCTATAAGCATTCATGGATAAAATAGTAGAACTTTGGCTGACAAAACAGATGTCATTTCTTGCTATGATAGTTATTGACTATTATTTCTATGTGCTACACACTGTGCTAAATGTTTCACATGGTTTTCATTTAATCTTTTCAAAGAGCCTGTGATGGAGGCAGGTACTGCATTCATTCCCATTTACAGATGAAGAGAGGAAGAAAAAGGCTCAGAGTGCGCTGGATATTCTCTGTTTGCTCCTCCAGATCCACTCTCCACCCTTCTCCACCTTGATCTGTGACTGGAAAGGCTGATTACTATGGACAACATCACCTGGGCCTCTTGTTCTATGTTTCAGGTTGGGTTTGGGTAATAGGAGGTGCCAGAAGGGTATTAGAGATAGTGGGAAAAAGAGGTTGAGATCTTTATCCCCTCATTTCTTTCATGCTGGGTGCAGTTTGGCACTGACTGTGTTCCTTTAGCAAATGCCACAGCTTTTCCCATGCCTCACCCCATGCATCTATAGCACCTGCAGGGCTCTAGAAATCACCCACCATCTCATCCCTTCAGGCCTAAGCGTAAGAGTTTCCTGGTATTGTTAACCCAGGTGGCTTCAATAACATTTTGTGGTGAACACATATTTTAGCTTTATCCACACATTTGTAAATAATTCTTATCTTAATCTCCTTTTTGATACTCCTTCTGAGAGGCATCTGTTTTCTGCTGGACACAGATCACAGAGCTAGAATATCACTTAGTTGTTTTATTTAGGTTCTTTCTTTTTATTGTGGTAAAAATCGCATAACATAAACTTTACCATCTTATCCATTTTTAAATGTACAATTCAGCAGTAAGTATATTCACACTGTTGTGAAAAAGACCTCCATATCTTTGTCATCTTGCATATCTGAACCTCTATACCTGTTATACAATTCCCCTTTGCCCCTCCCCTCCAGCCCTTGATGAGCACCATTCTACTTTCTGATTCTGTGAATTTGACTATTTTAGATACTTCATATAAGTGCAATCATACAGTATTTGCCTTTCATAACTGGACTATTCCACTTAGCATAATGTCCTGAAGGTCCATCCATGTTGTAACATGTAACAACCTTGCTACATTTTTAATGCTGAGTAATGTTCTATTGCTACATTTTATTTACCCATTTGTTTATTTGCCTTTCATTCTGTTAATTTTCTTTTGATTCACAAAGCTTTCTAACTTTGATGGAGTCCCATTTGTCTGTATTCACTTTTGCTGCCTTTGCTTTTGGTATCATATCCAAGATATCATTGCCAAGTCTAGTGTCATAAAGTTTTCCACCTATGCTTTATTCTAGGAGTGTATCAGTTTTAGGTCTTACATTGAGGTTTTGAATTCATTTTGAGTTAATATTTATATAGGTTGCAATATGAGAGTTCTACTTTATTCTTCTTCATAGTTGTGAATTTATTTCTGAAATCTCTATTATATTCCATTGGGATATTTATTTGTCCTTATGCCAGTAACATACTGTTTTAATTACTGTAGCTTAGCAACATGTTTTAAAATCAGGAAGTGAGACTCTTCCAAGTTTCTTCATTTGTTTTTTCCTATATTGTTTTGGATATTTGGATTTCCTTGATATTCCATGTGAAGTTTAAGATTATGTTTTTCTTTTTTTTTCATGAACACAGAAACAAAAATTTTTAATAAAATATGAACAAATTGATATATAAAATGATAATACATCACAATTAAGTGAGATGCAAGAATTGGTCATTAATTTTGGAGAATTCTCAGCCATCACTTATTCAAATGTTTTCTCTGTGTGCTCTCTCCTTCTGCAATTCTAATTACATGTACATTAGACTATTTAATGTGACCTCACAACGCTCAGATGCTATTTTTTCCCCCATTCTTTTTACACTTTGTTGTTTGGTTAATTTCTACTGACTTATCTTTAAGTTCACTGATTCAATTCCTCACCTCTGTTGAGTTACTTATGAGCCCATTGAAAGAATTCTTCATTTTTGTTACTATGTTTTTCATTTCTAGTAATTCCATTTGATTATTTCTTATAGTTTTCATTGCTCAGCTAAAATTGCCCATCTGGTATTGCATGTTGTCTACCTTTTTCATTGCAGCCTAAACATATTAATCATAGTTATTTTAAATTCCTATCTGATAGTTACAACATCTGTGTCATATCCAAGTCTGTTTCTGATGATTAATTTATCTCTTCCAAGTGTGATTTTTCTTGTCTATTTGCATGGTTCTTCTGAACATCTTTTTCATTAAAAATCGATCATCTTGTATAGGATGTAGATACTGTCTTGGAGATCAGCCTGCCTTTCCTTCTGCCAGGCCTTTGATGTGGGATTTTGTGTTTGTCTAGTCAGGAGTTGGGCGGGAGTTGGGTTACTGTGGTATCCTCCATGCATCACAGGCTTCACATTTCTCTAGTGGTACCTTATTTCTAGGTAGGTGCTGGTTTGGCAGAGGTTATTTCCTCTATGTCTGTACTCCCCTCTGGGTCTTGCCTTTGCAATATGCTCCATAGAGGATCTGTCTCCTGCAGCTCTCTCAGACATATTATGTGTTACTTTTACTCCCCCTTGGTTAGCCTGATGGGAGGGAGGAAGGCGTTTCTCCT
>CAUYRT010054600.1:0-100516 GCA_963574885.1 Lepilemur ruficaudatus | reverse complement strand
TTTTTTTTAATTGGGGGAAAACTACAAAGCATTTACAGTACAATGTTTACAGTCACAATTTGTAGTGAGCTGATTTCACAAAATATATTACCACTCAAGTTGACTTATCTTGTTACATTCAAAAACCTACTCTGTCAAAGTAGTCCATAGAGTACATACATAGTGCTCCAACTGTATCTACATACAACCAACACTCCATTTTAGGTGTACAATTAAATGATTTTCAGTGAATTTACCAAGGTGTACAGTTAATCACGTGAATCAGTTGTTGAGGAATTCCTTTCCCCTATTGAGACCCCTAATTCTGATAAATTTCTTTTCCTTCCTATCATAGTACTTATTCCATTTAATTTATAATTGTCAAATTACATAATCCTCTCCTCTGTGCTTTAAATGTAGGGCCAACATTATTTAATTTTTTTAACTTCTCTTCCAAGCAAATATAAGGCACTAAATGGTATGAACATTTATTCATTGAATACAGTTGCCAAGAAATTTTTTTTAATTCTTGTGTGTATTAATATGTTGAATTCTGTGTCAAAAATGATATCAGATGTTTATTATGGCACTGTTTATTATATTTTCTAGTTTCTTTAAGAACAAAGTTAAATTAATTTTAAGTATTTTAAAGTTTCATAAATTACTCCTGGTACCTGTATACTTTGACTTATTATCATAACCTTCCAAAAATAATATCAGAATACTAAAATCATCCTATACAGTAAGTGGAATTAAGACTTAGAACTGCATCTTTCTAGGGATCCATATCATGACTTATGTTCTTAACTCCCTAAAAGTCTCTAAGAATAAAACTGAAGACATATTTTCTAATTCCTTACCCATTGTGAATTATTCCATCATTAAATATGCCAAATTTTAAAAAAATGTTTCACACACAATCTATTGCAGCAAATTGCAGCCCTGCCCATAATAATAATTACAGCCATGCACCTTGAATTTACCTTTCTTGCAAGTTAAACTTCTGTGTTGAAAAAAGAGGGATGTAAACACGACAATTTCTTCCAATTGAAGGACCAGCCCTAACAAATAGTAATAACACTGTGTTTTTAACTAAAAATACTACTTTATTTTGTTTTTTAGGACTTTTATTTAACTGGTATAGCATTTTACAAACCATAAAATTTTCAAACTATTTTTAGTGTTTTCAATTTAATAAACTACATTTTGTATTATGAAAAAGTATTAATAATTTTACAAACATCAGTAGCTTAAATCTAAAAACAAATATGATATTATGATATCACATAACTTTAAATCATTGCAAGTGAAAATTTCAATCTGGAATTTACTAAAAGCACATTAGTTGACCAATTGATCATTAAACTGCTACTGGAGTCAGAGTACCATAAAATGGATTAAAACTCCATGTGAAACAATCTGTCAGAGTGCACAGGTAGAAATAAATCAGGGATGTTTTTATTTCATTAAAAGTAGAAGTTTTGTCTATACCGCCAATCAAGGATAATGGTTGGAGGAATTTTCATAGCAATAGGAAATCCCATCACCGTTTTCACAAGTGGAAAGTAATTGAATTAAGGCTAAATACTAACATTATTCTTTTACATGTGCTGTGAGAAGAAATAGAACTACACTTCCAAAGAAGACTAATGTGTTTAAGGCAGGTCCAATGAGGGGTCATAACTCTACGCTAACCCTTAACTTCCAAGCCATGGAGAGAATATGGCTTTCTACAGCAGTAACAAATGCAAGTTTCTTTCTCTTATATAATAGGAAGAAAGAATGTAATACCAATAAAATGAAAATTTAAAAATTAAAATATATTAATTAAATGAACTACATCTAAATAAATAAAATAATATAAATAAGAATATATAAATATAAATAATAAACTAATAATTCACAGTTAAACTAATAAAATAAAATTTTTGTTTTAAAAAATAATATGATCAAAAGTCTGTTCTCATAATGTACAATGGAATTGGAAACTTGTCACTGAGAGTTTTTCTGAGTCATAAATTATAGCTCTGTTTTAGGCTACTCAGGAAAATAAGATAATAAATCTGCCTTTTCCATCAGTTGGATGAGTTCTGAGAATCAGGAGTCATTCTGCTTTAGACTATTACAACTCTATCAAGTGTTCAGTTTGAAAAAGTAAAATCCCTGGGACAAATGGATGATGAAAGCACAGCTTCCCAGTAACAGGAAAATAATGACCAATATTTACCAGTGATAAATTAATTTTTGTTTGGATAGTCAGAAGCTAGAGAAATGGGATTGCCCTATTATTGCAAGAATGCTAATCTCACCCTTGAGAAAAATTATATTTAGATCAATTTTCTCTTTTACATAACAATGAAACAAATATTTCTAGCTTGTGTATATGTATATACACACAAATACACACAACTGTTAAAATATAAATAATGAAAAATAAGATATTTACTTTTGCTATATATGTATATAAATGTGCACAGGTATATAAATGTGTTTATATGAACATTATTAGAATTATTTTTGTGGTGATGTTCTTGTCTGGACTAATCATTTATATTAATACTATAGCAATACTATTTTTCTGTTTCATGTAAAAAATTCTGTACAGAAATACTTATTGACAGTGTTCTTACAAGTCCCTGCTCATTTAAGCACTCACTAGAATTGTTTAATCAAGTAATATAGTCCTTTTTTATAATATTTATGGAGCCCTAACTTATTTGTAAGATTACCTGGAGTAAAACTGATGTAATTTTAGAAAACTTTGACTAGCATCTTTTTTAATACACATCTAACAACTGTACATATTTATGAGGTACAGTGTGATATTTTGATACATATACACAATGTGTAATGATCAAATCAGGGTACTTAGCATATCTATTACATGAAACATTTATTTCTTTGTTTTGGGAACAGATATCTTTCAAGCTCTAGATGTGAGTAGTTGTTGAGAAAAGACCCATCTCTGAAGGAGGAGAAATAGTATTGAAATTAAAACCAAAGAATGAAAGAGCAAAAGGGCCTGGAGGTATCCTTCTGTAGCAGATGCTGCTTTTTATCTGCCTGCCATGCATGTACCTCTTCTTTATTTATTTGACTAGTCACTAGTCAGGTCAGCAGCTTATTTCTCAGTCAATTACGACAGACAACCCATTTCCTTTTCAGTGACTGATTTAGGTGTCAGCTTGTGACACGATTCTGGACATTGTGATGTTAAAGAAATTCTGATGGAGAATTCTTTGAAAATTTCCCTCTTTATTAAAAGGAGACAAAGAGATAAATTCTACTTCTTTTCATTTTCATTATACCTGAATGGTTGAGTGTATGATGCTTGATGTTGCCACAGCCACTTTGTGACTGGGTGGAATCTGGCTTGAGGAGTGAGCTGAGGATGAAGATTGGGAAATTGGAAAGAACTTGAATATTCAATGGCATTGTTGCGCCTACACAACTAATATGCACAAAAAGGGTCTAGATCCTTACACCTTGGAGCCTCTTATCTCTGTATTTTGTGCTACATGAGATAATAAATTTCCTTGTTTAACCACTTGTAACAGGGCTTTCTGTTGATTTGTATATAAGAACATTCTCATTTCTACTCCAGAAATTAAGAAAGGGCTTAAAACCAAAGAAAATTACTATAGGTTAAGAATAAGAAGACCAATATTATCTATGCAGTAAAAATGTTTTTTCATGTATTCTTTCTCACAGCTATTATAATCCACATTTTACAATTGAGGGGACAGAGTATTTTAGAAGGAAGTTACACAGTTCATAAATACCAAGGACCAGACTTAAAAGTCTGCACTCTCTCTACTGCCTTTCATCCCTAAAATGATTCCATGGGATCTTTAGAACTCAATGTTTGATAAATTCATTTCCAAATTAATGATTCACTGTCAGATTTATAAAATGATTAAGATTTGAACATTAACTTCAAGAAAATGACAATGGTACAAAAAAAAGTATATTATCTTTGAGTCAGTTTGTATGCTGGAGAATTTTAAAAAGGAGTGTAAGATCCTAACTCAGGAAATAGTTCAGGTACCAGCTCAGAACTTTTCAAACAGTTCAGAAATGTAATGCAAAGAAAATTGCTCTATACCTTCCCCACTTTTCTCCTGCAAATATCACTCCCCCAAAGTAGCCATGGTTAATAGTTCCCATACTGTTGGCAATAAACATAAACTTTAAAAAAAAAAAAAAAGCATAGTGTACTCTCCACATATCTCAGAGTCAGGCCATTAATCAAATGAAGTTTAAATATTGACAGATAATTTTAAGTCTCAAAGTGCCTTCACTGGCCCCTGCTCCTCCAGTCTTGCCACCCTCCAATCCATTTTTCAGCAAGCAGCAAATACAATCTTCCCCAAAAGAACTCAGTTATGTCATTTCCCTGCTTAAGACTTGCTATGTTTTCTCTTTACAGCTGGGAAAAATTCTCCCTCCTTACCTTGTGCAAGAGTCTACATCCCCTGGCACCTGCCTAACTCATAGTATATGACACTCCTACACTAATCACTGTTTGCAGTTCTTTGAAGATGCTAAGCATAACTCTCTTCAGTTATTTGCATGGGCTGTTTCCTTAGTCTGCAAAGCTTTTTCTTTGCTTTTCTCATGAGTAAGTCCTTCTCTAAGCTTACACTTCCACAGCAGTGCCCTATTTACAGAGGAGGCCTTCCTTGACTATCCCACTTCAGGTAGGATCCCTCCACTTTTCTCTATCAGAGCTTCCCATTGCATTCACAGTGCTCACTAAAACTAGCAATAATTTTATATATTTGCCTTCTCATTTCTTTACTGTCTCTCCCACTAGCATGTACATTCCATTAGGAAAGGCCAGCATTCGGTTTTTGGTGTTTGTTTATTTTTGTTTTGTTTTGTTTTACCAGTATATCCTGAGTTGGTAACATGATTGCTTGGTACTCCATAAATATTGAATAAGTGAATGACTGAATGCCCTTTAAGACAAACAGTGTAGATTTGCATTTATGAGTATAAAAATAAAGAGACAGAATGTTACATGAAGCCTCATTGTATTAAGATATCGAGACACCATAGATTGATAAATGGCTGAGTAAATCAGCTCCCTCTGAATTCTCTTAACAATTTATATGGATTTCTCTTCACTGTATGTCCTTTCTATTTTATATCTCAGCTATTCGTGTTAATATACTTTCTGTTTTATTAAATCGTAAAGTCAAAGAAGACTTTAAGAAGTTTGTTTGATTTCACTTTGAGTATCTAACGGAGCTTTTCATATGAACTCTGACCAGTGAGAATACAGGTCAAAGAAGAACTCAACCACTGACCAAGTTGTGTGAACTCTAGAATGTTGTTTAACCTCTGTGAGTCTTAGCTCCCTCATTTGTAGTGGGTACCTTGCTACCTACTTCACAGAATTTTGGTGACATCAAAAGAAATAGTACATCCAATGCCCTGCACCTAACAAATGATCAGTAAATAGCAACTGTAGGGGGTTGAATGGTGAAAACATATGTCTACATCTCAGAATGTGTGAATGTGATCATAATTGGAAAAAGGGTCTTTACAGATATAATTAAGGATCTCTACATGACATCAATCTGGTGTAGCCTAAATCCAATGACAAGTATCTTCTTATAAAAGACACACTGAGAGAAGGACAGAAATCCATGTGAAAAAGGAGGCAGAGATTTGATTACTTGAGCTAAATTTACACACATTACAAAAAGAAAATATATCACTGACATGTATATGCAAATAGAGAGATAAATACATTCGTGAGGTAATTTGGACATACACCTTTATGTCATTATCTCCATCTTGTTGAATCATTTTTGTTATCTATGAAATGATGACACACTGGATTAGAAGTTGTGAATCTGACATTACTGGACCTTGGGGGACATCTGGGGGTGCTGAATTCCTGCCAATTCAGCAAATGTTGCATTTATAGCCACATGTACCTTTTTATAGGGAGCATATACATAGTTTTTATCACATCTCTGATGGATTTCAGATCACCAATAGTGTAACAACTTCAAGTTGGGAGAATATTTTCTAGCTGTTCTATTAATATAATATTTGAGGTTTATATCACTTTAAAGCAACCAAAGAGATTTGCATGCTATTTTAATCAGCATGATCCTTTCTTTAAAGACCAAGAGCAAGTAAAAGAAGGGACTATAATAGAAGTTGTTTTAAGTAACTTATCTTCCACTAAACATTATAATAAAAATCTTCAGGTTTTCCTTTTCTTGTGTACAGTCTGTCATTACCCACCATACTCCAGCAAAGGAAATAATCTCTATAGTCAACAATGTAAGTACAGACTCCAGGTTTCCTTGAGCTCTGAAATTGCTATATTCAAGTTAAAAGGGACATAAACGCATGAAGACAGAGAAAAGACAGTAAATGACAAATACGTAGTTTCCTTATTTCTTTCAGCATAGGAGACTTCAAGGCCATGCTTAACAAAACACCCATATTTATACATTTTGTATACTGAAGGCTATAAAATAAAAGTTATAATAGATATGTATCTAGGAAGAATTAGATACTATGAATTTCTTAAAATTCACTCTTTCTCTTTTATTCCTAAGGTTTACCAAACAAAAACTAAAGGATTTTCCACAGAGCATCAAGGCAAATGTCAACAGTACAAAGATAAAATCAATCAATGTCAAAATTCTTTTAAAAAGTTATGTATATATTCACAAACTCTTAAGTTAATAGAATTTTAAGTAATTTAAGGCTTTGAAGAAATATATTATAAATGTAAACATATTATAAATTTTCATGTAGTGCCTCTTGAAAATTAAACCAAACTTAGTTTGCAATTTATTCACCTGGCACGTATATATGGGGGATGTAATAAACTATTAGGTTGGTATGAGGTGCTGTAGATCTGACATAACAGATCATTTCATAAGGCATATGGACAGTAAGTGTCCCTTATTACTTGAAAAGCATAGAAAAAGTTACGTGGTTAAAAGTTTTCTACTTAAAAGTCATCAAACTGGTCTTAAAAGTTGTGTGTTTGAAGAGTGATTGCTTTCCCCTAAAAATGAACCTTGTTGTGGCTTTTAAAAATAGCTTGGATTAGCTGGCTGAGTGAGGCAATGGTGAGTAGCAATTAACAGCGCAAGCTCTTGGGAGAGAGGGGAAAAATGGCAGAATAAATGTGACTTACTGGCTTCCTGCTCCCAGAAAGAGGTGAAGAACTCAGTCCGCTAGCTATGAGTGGGTTGCTGCCCCACAAGAACAGTGTTGTGAAACTATGAAACTGCAGAGAAATAGCATGGGACACCAAACAGGAAAAAAAAAAAAGGTGAATGGGAGCTAGGATCACAAAGACCGGAGAGTGTGAGGTAAACAGTAGAGACTCGAGCGTGGGACGACTTTGCCCAGCCGGCCAGCGAGCGCAGCGGGATCTGACCCACAGGAGAACGTCCTGCTTCCCCACTGACCTCCACAACCTCTCAGACAGGGCCTCACTTAAGCCGGTGCAAAGCCGCGGCAGGAGACGCTGGGCTCTGTGGAGACGCGACAATGGCGGGAAGCATCTTAAACTCCCCGGAGCTCTGTGCTACGACTGCAGTGGGCGGGACGGACTGATCTGAGCTACCGCTCAAGGGAGCTAGAAGACAGACACCTCGCCTCTGGCAGTCCGCGGGACCAAACCACAGAGGTGAACACTGCAGAGGGGGCTCTAACCTGGAAACCGCTGCAGGCGATTAGGCCGGCTCGGCGTGGGTCAGAAAGTGCAAGGCCTCCTGCCAGACGGGCGTGAGATTGCGGGAGGGTGGCACACAAGAGACAACGGGTGTCCTGTTCACTCAGCTCCCCAATCCGGCATCCGACAGCTCCTGAACAGTTGTCCCCAGCGCTAGAGCTCTGTGGGTGGCTGGCCGCCATTTTTGGAGTCCACAACCCAGACGCTGTGGCGCCCCAGGGTTTCCGGTTTTCGGGGGAAACCCTTCTGCAGCCCAGGGACTCTCTGTACGGGCGCCGCCCTTCCCAGACCTGTTGTCAACTAGCCAGGCCCATTTTGATGGGCGAAATTTGAGTGCTTCCCCACTGGTGAGAGGCTGGCACCTGTGGAATTCACGGGCACTGGGCAGACTGGGGCATCCCCCCTCCCTGTAGCGCTGCGACTTTCACGTTGAAAGAGGTAGGGAGAGGCAAGAAAAGCCACTTTCCCTGTGCCTCTGGTGTGAATCTGCAGGGCCTTGGCCCAGTCATCAATAGTTGGAAGCCCAGTGACTCAGCCTTTCAGGCAGACTTAGGTCATCCAGTAGGATCATAACTCTGGGGCCTGATCTCCATGTCAGCATGGCTGCCAACGGTGGGGTTTGTGATCAGGGAAGGAAAATCCTGGCCAGAGACCATGGCAGGGGCACCAAGTAATCCCTCCCATCAGGAGCAGCCTCCCAAGTGTGGTGGAAGAACCCTGAATAACATATTAGCAGCTACTCCTAGCAGCAGATCAAGCAACCATAGAAGCACACACATCTGGGCTGGTAGGCAGCAGCTGCGATCTGCCTTGCTCTTACCTTGTTGCTGGTGTTAGTCCCATAGTTAGGACTCTTAAAGTTTGAGAATTAAATGATTTAATATTAACTCAGCCCAAGGACCAGGAGCCCAGATGTCCAAGGGCAGGAGAAGGCAGTGGATGTCCCAGCTGAAGAACAGAGAATTCACCCTTCCTCTGCCTCTTCTTTCTGTTAGGAACTTCAGTGGATTGGATGATGCCTGCCTGCATTGTTGAGTGTGATCCACTTTCCTCAGTCTACTAACTCAAATGCTTATTTCTTCTGGAAACACACTCACAGATACACCCAGGCCTAATGTTTTACCAGTTATCTGGGCATCCCTTAGCTGGGTCAAGTTGACACATTGGGTGACTTAAGCAAGTTACATAACTTATGTATATCTCAATTTTCTTTTCTCTAAAATGAAGGTAAAAATAGTAAATGACTCTTAAGGTTTGAGAATTAAATGAGTTAATATTAATACATATACCTTACTTTGAATTTAGTAAATTTATGTAAGACAGTAAATGTTCAATAAGTGTAAGCTATAATTTTATTTAAATTACTATGACAAAATTTTTTAATAATGCACAATTTCCTAAGTCTAAGGCTCAAATGTTATTCTACTCTACCAAAAGTATGGCAATGAGGCATATAGCAAATATATTCCTAATCATATTAATCACTCGTTTTTGTATTTAACTTTGCAATAGATTAGGGGTATGTGATTCAAAACACATAGGACATACTACTAATTCCATTTTATATATACTATTTCTAATTCCATTTTACATGTAATATATCTCATAGGGATAATTCTGGGTTAGGTAACAATTTAAATTATATGCCTTGATTTTAAGTTTTGTTATCTATTGGTTTAAAATATTAGTATTTGATAGTGTGTTTAAGAAAGAGTTAACATTTTATTAATGAACCAAACCTGTTCCATGTAAGTACACTCTGAGATAGCTTTTATTTCCCTTCTATCCTACATCTTGTGAAAAGATTCAATTTTTACAAATCAGTTTTTATCATGTGCCTTCTTTCTCATGTTGAAATATTTTAAGATTACATTGCTCCCTACCTGGAACTCCTCAGTGTGGTATTTATTTTAAGGCTTCTTGAGCAAACATATAATGTACTTATATTTCTCCTTGCTACACTTTCTATCTCTATCCTTGATATTTTTTGTTTATTTCAATTTCATACACCAATACCATCCTTCATACAGCATGCTAAATGCTTTTTGTCAAATTAAATCTATTTTTTCAAATTATTCTTTAATTTCATATTCAGAAAATCATAACAGGTTTACCAGTCTTACTAAAGTGTTTTTAAATGTCCAAAAGAGATTCCATTCATAATTTATAGCAAAATTCTTCCTTGTCCCCTTGCCTCAATTACACAGAAAATGCTCACAAAAATCTCCGTCATTCTTCAAATGCTTAAAATCTTTCTTTCCTTCCCTTCCACTATGGATGTATTCCTTTTCTCTTCTAGAAATAAAGCTGTACTTTCCAATTCAATCTATTAATAGCTCTCCTGCCATCTACTTTTTTTCTGCCCATTACCCTGATTAAGCTTAGCAAAGGACCAGGAGCCAAGCTGGCAGACTCAGAATTTTCCTTAGCAGGCAAGGAGGGAAAGGACTGTGGGTGTGCATATGTTACTTTTTTCAAGCTGCATAGCTCTAAAATGTGTCTTCAAATATTAATTACAGGGAATTAAAAATAATTCCTTATACTGTTTTGGAGAAATTTGTTTGATTCAATTATTTGCAAAAAGAATGCAGATTACTTAGATTATATTTGCCATAATAAAGCTAATTACTCTAAGCAATGTATCTGTGAGTATATATATGTTGGATAGTGGCTGCCATGCTGTTACAGTCACCTAGGGATTCGTAATTCAATTTCATTTTAATAGTAATCACAACCTACATTCCACTTGGGTTTTTTCCCTTAATGATAAATAACACTTTACCACAACTATATACTCAGTTTAAAAATCTGCCCTTTTCTAATATCCTTAATTCAGCAAAATTCATTCTGACCTCCATTTATTGACATAAATGGAAGGCTGCCACATATAGGCAGACATCCTCACACAATTTGCTAACTACTTGATTTGGTGTAAGTTTCTTATGCTTACTAGATATGGTTTCCTTTATATGCAAATGGACACGGTAATACAGGTCGACCTCTCAAATCTGAAACTCTTGGAAACTCATATGCCTTAGAGTAAGAAATACAGTTTATTCTCTCATAATAAAGCAAATTGCTTTTCTCAACTTTATTGAAAGTTTGGTTTTATTTACTATGTTTAATCTATACTATGAAAACCTAAGCAGCCCTTTAAAAGAATAAAGCAGATCCAAGATGTGCTGACCTGCAAGGAATCTCAATGTATTTTTTACAGAAAATCAAGTTCCCAAATACTATATAATTATATGATATGATGCCATTTAGAAAAAAGGGTAAAAAACACCTAAAATCCATTGATATATATAAAAACTTATATGGTCATGTAAATACATATATATTTACAAATAATTATAAATAGAATATTTGTAAATACATGAGACTGTGTTTAAAAAAATTTGAAATATACATACAAAATATTTAAAGATAATGATTATAGAAAGGAATGGAGATGAATTTCAATGGAAAGATATGCAATGGTGTCATGTAATTTTTTTAACCCAAGCAGATATTCAAGAATTATTTATGTAATTAAAATATTTAAATGTTTTCTTAAGCAGTAACTTCTATATTTTCATGATATTGTATACTTTGGTTATTACTAGATTAATTTGATTTTCATGTATGTAAATTAGTTGTATTGGTGTAAAACTGATATTTATACTAGTAATCTTTTACTCCATTATTTTTAATGCTAAAAGTCTTTCAGTTTTTAAGCTGGATATAATATTGATTCTCATATGTGTAAAGAAGTTCAGAAGGTGTTTATAAGAACAATTGTGAAAATCCCTGTAGCTGAATGCTTGTACAGGTGAACATTATGAAACTTGCATTTAAAAAAAATTGAAACTTGCATTTAAAAGCAGCATCTAGTGATCTCACAGAGGCTTGATCAGAGGAAGAGGAGACACTCAGCTAACGACGTGAAGAGTCTCCAGTGAATAATTTGCATATTAAATCAATATATTATTAGTACCCCAAATTAGTAAAGCAGATCACAAGTCACACATTATTATAGATGCATCTCAAAATAGCTTAAAGTTTAAAGGTGTTAGACCCTTTTCCTTCTATTTTAATGATCTTAAAATGATTTAATTTTGTTCCTAAATGTTTTAAGTTGTAGTCTATGTGTCCTTTGAATCACATTAGTGTGAAAAGTAAGCGAAAATCATAATAATAAAAAGCAACAAAACATAAAACTTAGCCACAGCACCGCTAGTACAGTCTTTGGAAATCTCATTTCCAAATCCCTACAGCTATTTCCTGACATTCCTGTGGGATATTTCAGTTACAGCATCAAGCTCCTTAGATGCTCCCAACAGAAGCTGACAAGCTTATGAGTCTCTGTGGTGATATCCTCTGAAACTTCCTTAGAAGGTGCTTTTATCACTTCTGTCATCTTCTTGCTCACTAAACTGAAGTGTGTGAGTTGGAGAGAGGGGGAGAAATCATCACTTCTGTGTCCAATTCCATTATTAGGTCAGAATCAAGTGTAGCCTCAGCTCTCATCAATTATCATTTTCTTAAATTAATTGTTATCTGACTCCATCTTTATTGTGATGGCTTAGCCAGAAAGTAATCTGATTTGCAGGATTTCCTGTTTCTCTCAACACTATATCTTTCTTCAAATTTTTAATAAATAAGTATTCTTTATTTGTTTCACATTCTTCTCGTTTCTTCAGAGTGCATTTCTTTCCTACCTCAAATGATTACCTACCTAGATTCTACCTATCCAGATTATGATTATCTATGGGTAAACATTGATCTTGTTCCTGAGAGACTTAAAGATTTGCATTTGATAAATTTAACTTCTGTCCCAGTACATCCAGCTACTGGTCTTTATGTGCAGCTGTTCAATTCTTCTGCAAACTGAAATCTAACCTGTCCTTCTCGTGAGACATCTAGACTAGCACTGTAAAATAGAGATGTAATAGGAGCCACAAATGTGAGCTAATGTAACTTTACATCTTTTGGGAGCTATATTTAACATAAATAAATAAGAATCAGATGAAAATAAATTATAAAATATACATTTATTAATCTAATTTATCCAAAATATTATTTTAATATGTATCCAGTCTCAGAACTCATTAATTAATGAGATATTTTATATTTATTGAAATCAAGTATGTGTGGTACACTCATATCGCATCTCAATTCTACTAGCTACGCTGCAAGTACTCAATAGGCACATTGTGGCTAGTGGCTATTGTATTGGATGGAGCACATCTGGATGGTCAAGAAATGCCTGATTTCTTTTTCTTTTCTTTTTCTTTTTTCTTTTCTTTTTTCAGAGTCTTACTCTGTCTCCCGGGCTAGAGTGCCGTGGCGTCAGCCTAGCTCACAGCAACCTCAAACTCCTGGGCTCAAGTGATCCTCCTGCCTCAGCCTCCCGAGTAGCTGGGACATTTTTTCTATTTTTAGTTGCCTGGCTAATTTTTCTATTTTCAGTAATTTTAGTGTAGACAGGGGTCTCGCTCTTGCTCAGGCTGGTCTTAAACGCCTGACCTCAAGTCATCCTCCCACCTCTGCCTCCCAGAGTGCTAGGGTTATAGGCAAGACCACCTCACACGGCCAAGAAATGCCTGATTCCAAAGTGGCTCAACATCCTAAACTTGGTCTAAAAACCTTAATTCTTTTATTAAATATCAAACTTTTGTATACTGTGTTCAATGATGGATTTCCCACACCTTTAGAAATGGCTTCCTCAGATCAATACATAATAAATAGCATGCTATCTGATAAGTTTTATCCTGCTTTTTTTAAATTGCAAAAAGTATTTCTTTTTAATGCATTTTCATAATTTACTACATTACTAGCAAAAACAATTTTTCATTGTTTTTAAATTACAAGATTCATGACACATTTTCACTGTAAAAAGTCAAACATGTAGAAGCACATAAATTAAAAAATGAAAATGCTTTTCCCTCATAGTTCCTATTTTGTTCCCTAGAGTTACTCAAGGTTTTCTGTTTCATTCCAGGCCTTTTTCTATAGCAAAGAGATGTTTAGAAAAAGACACTAAGTATCTAGATTCATTTACAACATTTTACGTAGGTTTTCTTCCCCTAAATGAAAACAAGATTCATTAGCAAGGTCTGGTGCATAAATATACTTGATGACTATGGAAAATATTAGGTTGCCTAACCCAAGCCATTGCACTCTCCATTTTTCTCTCACCATTGCCATGTGTATAGAGAAGCACTAAAAACTAGGATATTGATTATCTTAAGCCAATTAGGTGATTCCCATTTCCTAGCCAATGATTTTTTACAGAGGAATGTGATATAATTCTGTCCAATGAAAACAAGGGACAAGAAGGGATTTTCTCACTCAAAAAAAAGAAAAAATATTTGCATGGAAAGAAAATGTCATCTTTTTCCTCTGGACATTTTGGTCTATCTGTGATGCCTGTAGCCATGTTGGGGCTTTGAAAGGAATCCGGCTAAGAGTACAAATGAACATACAGAGAACCAGATGGCAACATGATGGACAGGACCCAGATCCTTAATATCACTGGAGAACTGGTGTCTTCCTGTGATGTGACATACTAACCTTCTAATTGTTAATCCACTGTTAGCTGTGTTTTCTGTTACTTAAAATTTAAAATCTCTTAACTGATACAAAATATGAAGGAAAATGTTTTATAGGCTTCAGTAAAAATGAAATAGCAGTTGCTTTCATTAGTGAAATGAAATTTCAAACAACCAGTTCTTAAGGAGGAAGTTTTAATTTTTTTTAAATTTATTTCTATACGTCATCCCTACATTAGTACTTAGAGTTATTGGCAAAGAAAGAGTAATTCTTTAAGGAATAGATAAATAAATATTTAGTTTTACTGCCAGTAGAAATAAAACTGACAAAATTTAGATAAGCAAAATGCAAACACACCATCAGAATTGTTTATTTTTAAAATCTTTTGTGTGCACACAAATCTTTATTGGATTATAGGATATCATGGGACCTACTGCCAGTAGCAAGTTATAATTATTTATTTTTATAGTGTGTTGATTTTTTTCCTGTTAAATTACTTCAGTCTGCATATTGTTTAATGAGTTTTTTCAGTGTTCCTTTCTCCAAATTTGAAGAAGAGATAACATAAAAATATTTACTATATTTATGAATAAATATATTTATCATCATGCTATAAACAGGACTCTAAAAAATAAATAAATACATTTATCATACATGATACAATATTAACAAGTTTTAGCTACAATTTCGTAAAGCTGAATTTGAATGTTCTTTCAACATTTCTATTTAATGTACAGTTTTTATATGTAGAAATGAAGAAAATACTTTGAGTAAATTTAGTGGACTAGAATAAAATTATATAAGTGAACCATATGGAACTGATATTTTTGTAGCCAAAATGATCAAATATTGGCAATTTCACATGGTTTGAACTAAAATAAATATTTAAAACTTTTTCAGAAATTACAAAATCTGGAATATTTTTGTATTTCAAAGGTTTTTAAATTCATAATGATCAAGTAAGTTTAGATAGCTTATTTTATTTAACTCAAGAAACCAAACTAGAGCTCTACTTGATAAGACAACTGTAATATAGCAAATATGACAGGAGTAAGGATTTTATTTTATTTTGTTTACTCACATTGATTTTTTCCTATTTAATTCTAAATGAAGTATTTTTGATCAAGCTATAACCTTAAACCTGTCTTGCATATATAGTCATGCAAAAAAAATACAACCATAACATTGTTTTGTAAGTGCAATGTTACGTTCTGTTCTAATTGTTAGAATAGAAATATACATAAGTATTTGCATGTTCATATAGCATGTTGTTAATATGTTAATGCACATTTTAACAGAGTTTATGGAGAGAATAATAAAAATAATTTTTGCCATAAACTTTAAAAATACTGCATATGGTAAAGATTTTGTTTTTAAGATATTTTTACATGTAAAAGGATGAAATTGGGACTTATTTTGCATCTCAAAGTGACAATTACTCTTCAGTGTCAAACTCATACTTCATGTTAAATATGGATAGAGATAGATGAAATGAATAAAGATATACCTAGGATTATACTAATAGGTGTGTTGGGAGTAATAATTTGTTTGCTGTATTTATTTCCAGATTTTAAAGTACTTTGGAATCTATTCCCTATTTTTAGTATTTTCTCTGGTTTATATAATTTTAAAATAACAGATCCAAATTTGCATTGTTACCTCAGTTAGGCTAACAGGCTTGAAACTTTTTCTAAGATCACAGTAATATTTAGGAGTTAGAAGTATCAATACTTGATGATTTAATATAAAGGGACATATTGAATGGTTAGAGGAAAGTGATAGGTTCAATTTACTATCCCAGAGGGTAGATTAAGTAGTAGGCTGTTGATATGTAGATCTGGGATTCAGGAAAGTATCTCAGCTGAAGATATCAAACTTGGGAGTAATTACCGTAAAGGTGCTAGCTAAAATAAAATGAGTGGATGATACAACTGAAAACCTGGTCAAGGAGAGAAGAGAAATAGGTATCATGGAGGATAACAGAAACAAGTGTTTTCAAAAAGAAGACATGAATAAAGTCAGTTAAGCTGATCTCTAAAATATGTTCATTGTAATAGACTGCTAAGGTAGTTTGCGGTCAAATTATGGAGAGCCTGGTTTATTAAACTTTAGTTACTAGCTAGTAGTGTACCATCAAGTACCTTGAAGCAGAGAATGACAAGATCATAAAATTAAATCTATGTATTAGTAATTTTCTCTGAGAGCTGCGTGTGTGTGAGAGAGAGTGTGAATGTGTGTGTTTCTGTGTTGGGGCAGAGGGAGAGAATTTTTAAGTGGAGAACAACTAGAAATATAATCCACTGTAACAAGGCGGTCATTGTGGGACTGGAAAGGAAATCACAGATTAAAACCTTACTTAGATATACAATCAAGAACACTTAGTAACTGTGAGTATAGTCTGAGAAGCAGCGAGAAAGAATGAGAGATGACCCTGGGATTTATAGACTGAGGTCATTGCATGGATGGTGGTGCTCTTAACTGAAGGGAATGATGCAGGGAGAGAGACGGGTTTGGGCTGTGTTATAATGAATTCCATTTTAAACAGACTGAGTTTGGGCAGTCAAGGTTTAACCACATGGAGAAAGCCAACAAGCCGTAAGATACTTGGGTTTACAGATAAAAGAGAGCTCAGCTCTACAGATATGTACCCAATTGGCCCTAAGTGCAAGGGCAACTTATCCGTATATTTTTTAATTCACTATACAAATATAGTACAACATGTAGCATGTAAATGGCAGTTTTCTTCCATTGATGGCATTTGCATGGCCATAATTACTTGTAGATAACAATTGAAATAATTATATTTGAATAAGTCATGTATGTTCAATCTTATTTCATATTTGTCAACATTTGTGTTTGGAGACACACAAACCAGCTGTGTCCTTTCTTTTCCAGCGCACTAACCAGCATCATTAGTGTTGAGGCTGTTCCATGTGGTGAGCTATGCCAATACAGAGAACTTTGCCAGCTCATTCCAATAACAGATTGTTTCTCTCCAGAGAGCATGGAGTATTTTTACCCTTTCTGTCAAAAGACACTCTTTTGTTTGCTTTTCATATAACATTTTGTGTGTAAGAAGGTGAGGTGCTTATGTGAGAACAATTTAAATTTGTTCAGCCGGCAGGAAGCTTATGTAATGCTTTGTTCCTTAATGAGAGCACCTGAATCTTCAAATGAAATTACCCATTTTTCCAGGTGCAGGTGATCAAATTAGGGATGGGAAATGTGCCAAGTGTATGTAAACAAAGGAACCATTTCCAAGGATGCTGATTGAAACAAGTGGAAAAGGATCAGACTAATCAGTGCTGGAATTTAAAGGACTAATAAGTTAACCTACTGGGTCTCAGCAGATTGCTGAAATAATTACAGCACTGTGCTATACAGGATGAGTGCAAACTTTCCCAGTTTTTTCTGGAAGGGTAATGCATTTCAGAATCTGTCTTTGTTTCCACATTAGAATATTTATTTATTAGTACCAGATCACATGTATGATTTTTATTTTGAAAAAAATATGTTATAGTGGACTATGTTCATTCCTTTCTAGTATCCATTTCCCCTGTCTAAGAACCTGATTTCAGTCCATCTACTTAAACCAGCTCCACATAGCTCAGCACCCCTCTTGGGTAGATATACCAGGCAGGATCCCCTGGCCAGTAGTCTAAATGATTTCCTTTGTATCTGCAATTCGTTTAGGAATGAGCTTGCAACTCAATTTATTCCAATTAGATTTGGGGAGAAATGAGATTTCCTGGGAACTTCTGGGGAAGATAGTTTCTTGCTTTTTAAAGACAGCAATTAGTAGACCTCTCTTTCCCTGGACACTAGTGAGGGGCCTAGAACTTCTGTAGCTATCTCATTACCAGGTTGAGGATAAAGCAGCTTGTGAAGGAAGTCTAAACTAAAGAGAATCTAGGTGAGAAGAAGCCAGTCTTGATTGAATGAAATCTTGATTGCAGCATCCTCTTACTTTTAAGATTTTTTTCAGTTCAGTTATCCATTAAAACAATTAAGGTTTCTCTGTTACTTGTAATCAAAAGCATTCTAATAGCAGTAAGCTTAAACAGCAGTTTTTCACAATTCCATGACATATAAAATTTATATTTTTTAAGTCACATATTTCCTTTGACTTTTTTTGAAATGAATTCATATATACAAAATAGTTGCAAAAACAATACAGATTTCTCACATACCCTGGCTTCCCTAACATTAAATTTTAATCATGGTACAATTAGCAAAACTAGTAAATTAACATTGGCACCATGCTATTAACTGCACTATAGGTTTTACTTAGATTTTACCAATTTTTTCTACTAATGTCCTTCTACCATCCCAGGATCCAATCCAGGGTCCCAGATTGCATTTAGTTGTCATGTCTTCTCAGCTTCTTCTATTCTGTGGTATTTATTCATTCTTTCCTTCCTTTGTTGACCTTGACACTTTTAAAGAGTACTAGTCAGTAATTTTGCGCAATGTTATTCTACCTGGGTTTGTTTGGTGTTTTCTCATAATTAGACTGCAGTCATGCATTATTAGGAAGGCTACCATGGGGATGCATCACAGCTCAGTGCATCATAGTAGATATAGTTCATGATTTGATAAGTTACCGGGATCACTTGGTTAACGTGGCATCTGCTGAGTTTCTCCACCGTAATATTACTATATTTTTCTTTGTAATTAATGCATTTTATGAAAGGATATTTTGTGGTTATGCAAACATCCTCTTTCTCCTAAAACTTTTGTCCACGAATTTTAGCATCCATTCTTGTGTCTTGACTGCCGCAGTTAGTACTGGAAGGTTCAAATGGTGATTTTCTATTTTCCTCATTTCTTCTACATTTTTCATTGGAACTATTCTGTAAAGAAGAGTTGTCCCATCTCCTATTTACTTATTTACTCACTTATTTACTCAGTTATTTATTTATATTAGTATGGACTTAGGTATTTACATCATTACTTTGGTTATGATCACATACTATAATAACTTCTTTTTTTGGCCAAATTGTTCTAGTTTCAGCCATTGGCAGACTTTCCAACTCGGATCTTATGTCCTTTTGACACACACCCATCCTTTCTTTTCTATTCTTTCCTTTTCTCTTCTTTTCTTTTCCCTCCATCCCTTCCTTCCTTTCTTCCATCTTTCCTTGCTTGCTTACTTTCTTTTCTTTCTCTTTTTTGTTAGCACATTAGTGCTCTAGGTTCATCTTTATATTTTCCCTGCCCCAGTCCAACCACTCCAACCACTTCTCCAAAGCAACCCTGGCTTTTTTTAATGAAGAGTGGTACTCACTGGATATTCTCGCTGCTCCTTCTAGGCTCTCTCAGTGAATAAAGACAGAAGACATATGTACATATTTTAACACATTCATACACAGTTATAGTTTAACTATATGATAAATGTATAACTAAACACAGAATAGTTTACTTCTATATCTCTCTGTATATGTGTGTGTGCGTGTATGAAAAATTCATAAGAATATAATCTTGGCTTTTCACTCTAATCCACCTGCTTTTCCAATCCTGGGTACCAGATTCTTGGTGCCCAGTTCCCTATTCTCATTCGTCATCCTACCAAACAAAGGATCTCTTTTTATTGGAGTTCCATTCCTTTCCTTTGCCCTCCCTGTGACCTCTGATTTCATGATGGCATCTTGGACCTCCCTATATTTATCTGAACCTGTGTGAATTTTTCAGCCACTCCTTACAATTGTTCTACATACAAAAAAAAATATCAGGGCGTCAAATAATCTAATAAAAATGATAACTTCCTAAGGGCAAAGCTTTAGGGAGCTCGCCACACTAGAGTTCCTCTTCCAACAGTCATTTGATTTACCCTGATTATAGTATACTCATTTAACACTCAACTCTATAACTGCACTGTTCTCAGCAAATCTGTGGATTGATGGCTAGACCGAGTGGACAGCAGATTGCCTGACACCACTAGAAGGAACACTAATACTTAGCTTACAGAACTATCAGTGAAATTGTCTATTTTATGGATAGCACCCACATACCTATACTGCTGGGTAGGAACACATCCACATAAGTATCTCTTCTGATACTAACACTGTGGTTTGGAAAAGTCTTATGGCCACAGTACACCAGACTAGACAAGGACCAGACTAAAACATTTGAAAGCATGACCTAAGCCTAACCAAAGTCGTTGTCATGGGGGTCTCTGGTCATTGTAGGTCTCAGGTCTTATGTCAAAAAACTTGATACTTCCTTACTGTAATTATTTTTGTTAACTGAAATGTGTCACAGCCAAGAATGGCCTTAGTGGTATTCACTCTGTAATCTTCTGTCCCTGTGGGCGCTCTGGAAGGCTGCATCAGATCAATGCCCTGTCTCAGCACTCAGTTCCTTAGGTCTACCCATTTTACTATCTTGACTGTGTTTTGCTCAACGCAAGTTCCTTTACTATCAGCTTTCACTCATTAATTGTGGCTCCCATGAGCTGTCCTACCCTAGCCTTAGCAAGATTTCTAATTCTCTTACCCATTTCCAATCAGCAATTTATGCTACATTCTACTGGACTTACATTCACTTTGTCCAAACAGATTTAGCATGCATTAATAATATAGCACAGCTATACTTTTCTTGGTTATTGCTGTTATCTAAACTAATATGAATTCATGAAAAATTCACTGTATAGGCAATATAGAGCCAAGCTGTTGTAATCTAACAAACGCAATTCTAATACCCTCAGTGCTAGTTCCTATAGGACTAATATTTCATACTTTGGTATGAAGAGAGAATATTCTAACAGCAAAGTATATACTAGGGCTATCCAGAAAGTATCCAGCCATGGATACAATGAATTTATGAGTAATAGATAAAATGGCTAGATACTGTCCAGACAGCCTTTCACACACACACACACACACACACACGTATACACGCACACACAAGAATGTATATGAAAGACAAAGAGTTTGAAATAATGTTAATTAAAAGAATGATCAGGTATGCTTGGTAATACATTTCTGGAAATTAAGAGGAAGAGAAATATTTGGAAGGCATTGCAACTAACTTTGTCCTGTTATTATAAAGCCTCATATTAATGTCAACTAGGTTTTCAAAAAGTTCTCACATAAACTAGATTTTTCCCATGAATATGGATATTTATGGTCGTTGGCACCACTGAACTGAGAATGCTGGAGTAGAGGTAGGCTAGATCTACCTTTGGTGGCAGGCCTTAGGGTAGATAGTATAGACGGGTACCAGGACTGGGCCAAAATTTAAATGCAGTGAGATCCTGGAGCTAGCATTTCTCTAGTATCTTTCTAAATACTTCAAATTTTCACTGTATCAAAATGAAATTATTTTAGAGATCCTTTAAAAAACTATAAAAATGCCACCATGATAAATGATGCCATTTTATTCTATTGGTAGACTTTAGTAAATGAGTTAGTGAGGGAAAGCATTGAAATAATTAAATAATATAAAGAAGTAAATACTAGTGGCTTTTATAAAAACCTTGGTTTTTTATTCATCCATTCCTTGCTTGCCCATACAGATAACTGAGTCAGTGTTTGTATGTGAAATGTCAATGGTGAGTTGATGCTATTATACAGGGTAGAGTCCTCCCTTTGGAAATATGCTGTCTTCATAATGTTTGCAGTTTACAGCTCCAAACATTTGCAGAGAGAGCTGAAACTGGGAGAAGTCCAACTTTGTCTTAAAGACACCAAATGCTCAGAGTCAACTAAGCTTCTAACACCTCACTACAGCATAATTTACCACCAGAAAACCTGTTGTGACATCCCTTGATTTCACATTTGTATATGTCTTTATCACCACTTATCTCATTATATGCTACTTAACTGTATATCAATTTTTTCTTTAGAATAAAATCTATATGTTATATATCTTCATATCTTTAAGACTTAAGGTATGTGGCACTAATGAATGTCAGCCACATAAATGAACAGGCAGTAAATATTGTGGAAATTTTCCTTTATATACACAGCCACTAGGAACATTTTTATAGGCAAAACAGTTCTGAGTTAAATTTGCCTAAATATTTGGACTTATCTTTTATCATACTTCAGAAAATGAATATCAAATATGAAAATTCTAGTAACTTTCATTTTTAAAGTAAAAAATAAAATTAGATAAAGTTCTACGGTTTTAAAAAGCCTTAGTGAAGTAGTAAGGACACATTTTAATTAAATACAGAATGATGTCATTGTAAGTCACCAGTGTTTAATATTTTCTACTTCTAGCCTTTTCTAAAATAGTAAATCTAGAGGAAACATTAAGTTACACTTAACACAATGTCCCTTTCATTAGCTATGGAATTACTTTTTCCCCCTCCTAGAGGGTATTTTGTGGTTAAGCAAAAGTACAAAACTTTCTATGTGACTATGAGACACAGGAGAGAAGTAATTTAATAATTTTAATCTAATGGATGCCAAAATAGTTCATTTATACTGTGAGCTCAAATTCAAGTCACCTACTTTTGCTCCAAAGTTGATATATAGCCATTAAACACCTTCATAGGTGGTTCTTAATGACAGTATAATTAAACTGATTTTTGTTAACATAAGTATGAATAGTTCTACCCAAGATGAATACAATGGGCATGAGTGTACATATTTCACCCATTGGGTACTTACTACCTAACAGTTGACATATAGACAAATGTTCACATTAAGAAAATCAGTCAATACTATTAAAAATCATGAGAACTCCAGAATGAGATAAGCAGAATAAACAAACCTTTGTTTCAATGTGTATGCCTTTAGCGTTCCAATCATATTTTACGGCCAGCGTTGCTAAAGTCTTGCTAATAAAGTGTGTGTATATGTGTGTGTCCTGAGTGTCTATTTCAAAATACAACTTTTAAAAAAAAATCATTATTGGAATTTTAGAAGCAGAATCCATGTGTGTGTAAAGAATGGCAAACTTATTTTAAAATGGGCATTTTCTACACCATAAACATATTTTTAAAGTACTAGATTTATAGAATGCTTAATTTTGAGATTATAATCATTTTTCCATCAATCATATCATATAAGTACACTACAGACTAGTTTTAAAGATTCTAAAATACGGCTCCTAATTTACTTTTCCTCTCATCCTTCCATCAAATATTCAGACTGGGTTACAGACTGGGTAACAGACTATTTTCTATTCTTACTCCATGTATGCCTTCCTCTGGGCCTTAATTTATAAAATCTTTTAAAATAAAATGCCCTCCCTTTGCTCTCTTCTCTGTCAAGATTAGAACTTTTTTTTAAGTCCATCTCAAATAATGGATGGATTACATTAGAAATGAAGGATCTGGGAATTGTCAAGACCAAGGAATATTAATTACTGTAAGCACGGTAGAATCTCAAGCAATATTAAGGTGAAATAAAGAAAAATCATATTTTTTTTTGCCAGAGTCATTAACTTAGAGAAATAAGAATAACTAAAAATGAGTAGCAAGTAAGGTCATAAAAAGAAAATTAAAAGATCAATTCCAATGGCAACACTAGGTAGTAGACTAGACTCTAGAGGGTTGTGGTTCTCTGAATAATGGCCTCCTTAAAAATGTCTACATCCTAATCTCTGGAATGTGTGAATCTCCAGAATTTGTGAATATGCTATGGCAAAAGGGACCTTGGTGATACGATTTAGTTAAGGATTTTGAGATGGAGAGACTATCCTGAATTATCTGGGTGGATCCAATGCGATCGCAAGGGTCCTTACAAGACGGAGACAGAGGATCAGAGTGAGAGAAGACGTGATGACCAAAGCAGTAGTTAGAATGACACAGATCCAGGAATGCAGGTGGCCTCTAGAACAGGGATCCCCAACTTATGGTGAGTTGTATGATATGACAATGTAATAATAATAGAAATAAAGTGCACAAGAAAATGTAATGCACTTGAATCATCCCAAAACCATCCCTTCTGCCCCAGTCCATGGAAAAATTGTCTTCGATGAAAACAGTCCTTGGTGCCAAAAAGGTTGGAGACCACTGCTCCAGAAAACATAAAAGCCAAAAAAATTGATCCCCCCGAGAGCTTCTAAAAGGAACATAGACCTGCCAACTCATTTACATCTTCTGACCTCCAGAACTGGAAGATGTTTAAAGACACTAATTTGTTACTTGATCATTGTAGGAAATTAATACAAGAGTCAACAGAATTTAGTAAAAGCTACTTGGATAGCATTCAATGAAAGCTACTCAGACAAGTGTTTATGTTTGAAATCCCATTTTGCTATTTATGTGCTGTGTGAACTTGTACAAATTACTTACCATCTTGGTGCCGTCCTCACACTGAAGAATGCACACAAGACTTCCTTCTCTGAGAACTCTTCCCCCATATGTGTTGGAAGTGAACCTAATATTCTCACTAAAATTTCTTGACTCAATCTTGTGTATCTGACCCAAGCTTGCATAGTCAAATTCCCTTTCCTGAAAATTTGGAATTGGGTTTGAGAGATAGCCATTAATGTTGGTTTATCTCTTGAGGCTGTAAAATAACCACCTTTTTCTTGTCATGTGTACATAGAAATAGAGAAAGCCAAGCTACAGATATAGGGAGATAAGCAAAGATAGGCTAAGAAATCTTCCTTCCTGAGTTCCTAACATACTGTCAGGTCCTGACTATTTACCCTTCTTAAAGCCTGGTCACATTGTGGTGCTCTGGTTCACAAACCATCCGCCCATCTAATAATAAATTTTTCCTGTGAGTTTAACCTAGCAGAAGTTATTTTCTTTCACTTAAAAACTATTTGCCACACCCAAAGGATGTGCCTTCATCTTACTTTGAGGGGTCTAAAGTACTTGACCTTCAGAGGCACTCTTAAACATTACTTTCATTTTCCTTTTACGGCTCTCCTCACCTTTTGTTTGTAATGTCCCTGTAGTAGTACATTTCGCCTATGTCGTTCATACTTGTTAACATGTATTATTATTCTCTTTATGTTGTAATTCCCTTAATGCTAACAGTATACTTGACTCACTTGAGTATCACAAATAGCATACAGTAGGTGCTCGATAAATATCTGTTAAATTGAGATTAAAATGTAGCCTACCAAAAATATGTAATATTTCATTGCCTTATGCATAGGTCCAAGAAAAAGTAGATATATCGTGTAATATTTTTTCAGTAAGCCTCTAACTCAATATTACATTTCACCATGAAATGTCATTAACCTATTAGCTAAAGTCTCCTACTTCTAAGAGTAATAAAACATTTAGAAATGTGTGAATGTGTACATCATTAGCTCTCAACCTTGAAGTTCATGTGTCGACATGAGTGTCTGGTTATTTTCAGTTCTTCCTGAAAGCATAGAGAGAAAAGAGAGTAAAAAAGCCTGCAACCTTGTAGCAGACCTTTTTTAACCTTATACCATGAATAGGAGTATCTGTAAATTACTACCAAGTACAAGGGATGAGAGGAGGAAGCTTTGTGTTCTTATGACATAAGAGCTAATACCACTTAAATAACTCATAACTATAAATATAGAAAAGTGGCATATCTTATCAGAATAAAACTAGATAATACTGTAAGCATTTTACTAAGGAGATGAGAAAGTGCTCTGTTCCTAATATTAGTTTAGTTTAAGTTTAGTTGTTTAGGAAATTGATTCTAATATTAGCAGTGAGATAGATATACTTTTATTTAAAGTGTAAAGAAAAACTACAAAAGCTTAACAATTTTCTCACAGAAGAAAATGTTTTCTAATCCTTTAAGCCACATTTTTGTTTTGTCTTCTGCAGACTTTACATTATTCTAAAATATTGTTTAAAAACCTAGCTACTTTATCCATCTTTGGAACTGTCTATTACAACATAACAGTTCTTATAACAAGTACTTATACAAACAAATACTTGCATACTTTTCTTTGGACTTGGCAACTCCTCTTGCATGTGTGAGTGTTTTTTAAGGGCTGTGAGAAAAAAATTAGGTGCTAAGAAACTGAATAGGAACTGAAATTTGCGTGGAAATTATCCTGCTAAGTCATCTCCTGTCAAAAATGTCTTCAGGTACAGAGAGTGAAGAGATTCATATCCTTAATTGCATGGTTCTGTTAATGAACCTGACTATACCCACATTTCAGGAAAGCTAAAACTGTTCTAACAATTGATAAGAAGCTCTTCTTTGTTTAAGAATTAGAATAAAGTTCATTTGCAAAGCAAATAAAGGACAGAAAAATTTTACTCCCTCCCCTTAAAGTGAAGTTAAGTTAGTTTAATAAGTAATAAGCATATAGAAAGAAAGGAAACTTCTTTGTTTCAATATTTTATTCCAGTTAAGTCCGATGTCTGTACTCTGAATTGAACTGTTTATAATTTGTGAAAACATACCTGAATGTTTGGACTCTTTGACCAAATTTAAGCAGGAATGACACAATTGTTTTGGATTTGATATTAAACCTAAGTGGTTTTCTCTCACTGTATAGAAATGGAAAGAACCCGTACACACACACACACACACACACACACACACACACTAAGGAGATGAAATTTTAAAATTAAGAGTAATTGAAACAAATAATAAAGTTTTAGACATCCCAAATATTCTATAACATTTTGAAACCCAGAATCCCAATTACCCCGTGGTGAAAAGCAATCGTTATATGTTTTGTCAGCATGCAGTATCCTGCAGGTAACTGTACTTGATGAGAGGACTGAAAAATGACTCTGCCTTGAATGCATCTCAAGCTGTGAAATGTTTGAAAGGCCTAATTTACAGAAAGAAGAGAACAAAGTGGTTAATGGTTCTTCCTGTCATGGTGATCTTCAAAAAGCCATTGAATTGATGATTTGTTAACCTTAATATTTTAGCAACTCATCCATTTTTTGGTAATCTAGTGAGATTTTTAAAAATCAAATTAGAAATTGTCTTAAGCTAATGGATGTATTTTCTATTTGCATATTATATTGTGGCCAATATTAGATTACAGAATAGGATTTGCTAACATGAGGTTTCCAAGAAATATTTGAAGTTAAAACTAAAAATGTTATAATTTCACAGTCTTTGTGCTGTATTTAGACTACTCGAAGTGCAATGCAGGATGTGATGAGTACTCCTATTTCTTAACTGTTAAGTCCACACAAAGAGTTCTATGTTCAATTGTACCAACGCTTTCTGGTTGGTGCAACTGGAAATAGTTCAGGAAGACTGAACTTCTAAATGAACACTTAGAAATGCTATTCCAACCACTGGGTTGATGCTGAAGAGCTCCCACTGGGCTAATTTGTCTTTCCATTTGAACCCCCCAGTGCGAAATGACCTATGGCTGTACTTACATAACTTTTCAAAAGGATAGATTCAGTTAGTCAGCTATTGTGTCCACCTGACAACAAATAATGTGGTTAACTCATTCTTTTTACAGCTTAATTGACTTTCTCTTTCTCTGAATGTATGAAAATCACTGGAGGTTTTGACATCAGGTTATCAGCCTAAATCTCAAGAAATAAACTACAAATGTAAAAAATCTCTGCTCACTGCGAATGTTCTTTGCTGTTGTAATTTCATTATTGTGTTATCTTGAAGAGGCCTTGCCCTATACATGTCAATCTGAAGGGGAGGGGGCTGCCTATATTGCTTAAATCACACAATTGCAGTGCTTTGCCCTCATTTTTACCTATGCAGATAATGCCATATTTTTAATATTTTATAAAAATATGAACTGGCTTGTGGGTTTATTATTCATTCATTTACCTTTATTTATTCACTCAAAAAGAACTGTAAAATAAAAACACAGAATGTTATAAATGTGATCAAGTTGGAGGATCAGTACGAACTTCCCTGAGAAAGTGAATTTGGAGCTGCAATCTAAAGGATATGAAGAAAAGAGAGAAAGAGAACAAAGGAATGGATGCGTAAAATCCCATGTATAGGCAGAGAGGCTGTTTCCGAGAATGGCTAGTGAACTGGAGGAAACGGTGGGGAGATGGACACAGGCCATCTCGTGAAGAGGAGCTCTGGAGACTTATCCTAGAGCAATTAGAAGTCACAGGGAAGTTTTAATTAGGGGTGTTATAACCAGATTGGAATTTTTTAAAAGACTATTTTAGCTTCATCCAAAAGAATGAAAAGAAATATAGTAAGAATAAATGCTCAGAGAATAATTAAGGGATGATTGCATTTGTCCAGGCTATAAGTTATCTCTTTTCTAGGTTTATGACTATATTACTTTTAAACACAAAGTAATATAGCATTAAAAAAAGGGCAAAAATTATCCATAATCTCACTACCCTTACAAAACTATTTTTATTTCGCATGAGTTTTTAAAATTTTTGTTCAGAGCATGCATATTTTATATTATTGAAATCATAGTACATGTATAATTCTGTGCTTTGCTTTTTTCAAAATTTTAGTATGATGAACTTCTTGCTCATCATAAACAACCCCTTTCCTGTTCCCACTACGTATTATATTCCGTCAAGATGATAAGTCAAAACTACGCTTCTTTGTGGATCTAGAAGCACTATAATTTGAAGGCCTTGAATATTCATGGATTGTCTTATGAAGATCCATGAATTACTTGAATTTGAATGCAACACTTTGAGTATACATGCAAAGTTTTGAATTTTTATGGAGGATCCACTGTATTCATTAGATTTTCAAATGACATGTAACCCAAATGGTTATGGGCACATTAAAGTATTCAAAGTTGGTAAAATCCCAAGTCTCATTGTTTGAGATCTAAGGGAGGGAAAAGTAGACTGTGGTATAACTTGCAGCATAAAATTTCATTCACTTGAAGGATTCAAGGAAGGCCTGCCAAAAAGTAAAAGTAAAGCCATCTGACAAATTTCTAGTATCGAGAAAGTATAGAGAAACCTCTGACAAATTACTATGTATTGAGAAAGTTAATTTAAACAATATGATATATATAATTTATCCCTTTATATACATTTTACCTCTCTTTTACAACATATTTTGAATAGTTCAGCTACTACTATATATTTTATCATATAGCATAACCACGAAGTTCAAAAAAAGTCAACAAAAAAAGGTTATTTAAAACTGTGAATGTGAGCCTCCTACAAAATGAGATTTATAATGATGTCTAAATGGAGAAATTGTACTTAACAACAACAAAAGTTTATATAATATTTGCTAGAAAAAAATTATGATATGGCTCAAGCACATTGTATACTTTAAACGCATGTTTAAAAGTATATGTCTATACTTTTTCTGAAACTTTTACTTAGAATTCTTGTGTTCAGGGACAAGTGATTGCGTTGTATAGCACTTAAATTTCATGAAGATTTTCAGACAATTAAGACACCTGCTTTATTTTAATGTTTAATTAAAATAAACTCTTCCAAATGTAAGTGAATGTTTTATCCTTTAGGAAATTATCAATATTGTACTTTATGTAGCTAACAAAATTATGCTAGCCTGTTAATATTTGACTTTTAAATAGCTAATCTTGTGTATTATAGTCATTGGTGATTGATAAATTTAGCAATAAAATGATAGATTTTATTTACCAAATCAATGTTTACTCATGTAAATTAAAGCTTGGTTTATTTAAGATTCATTAAAACAATCTTGCATAAAACTTGATTGTTTATTACTTTCTTAACTGAAATAAAATGAATAGTCTAAGTTGACCAGACAACAAATTTGCTTCAAAATCATAGTTTAATAATGTGCTTTCTATTTTCTTTATTTTCTAATGTATTTTAAACATTACCATAATAAAATTAAATACTGTATATTGAATGATTACAGTCAATAAGATTTTTGAAGACCCAAAAGACATCCCTCTATTTCGACAGAAAATTAAACAAAACATACTACAATGAACTATAAAATAAAACCAAAATATTTCTGGAAAATATTACATTTCCATTTAAAGATAAACTACAAAGAAATTGTGAAAAAGTTATGTATTAAACACCTGAGACAAAAAAAGCACAAAGGCTTTATTAGAGAATACAAGACTTTATTAGAGACTAACAGAAATTGTATTTCAGTCTGAAGATCATAAGATGAAAAATAGAACTCACTCTACTTTTCTTTATAGTTTCTAATTTTCACTTTTGTAGGCATAATTTATAATGAATGTATAACATTTGGCAAAAATACTCAGAACATGTGTGCATACTGAATACATCTAGAGTTACTATTATTATTTTCTGAAATACTTGGAATATAGCGTATATGTTCAAAATATTTATTGAATTTAGTTGGCATGAATAGAGTTACTAAAATGTAAACTTCGGTTATCCCTTGAATTTCTTTAATCTCATGGATATTACAAATGACGTGACTATGAATGAATAGAATTCATAGATTACTGCATTGATCTAAGTAGTGTCTTACAATCTTAACTAGCCCATTCTAAACAATTATATCACACTTCCTTCAAACTTCAAAGGCCTTGTTGGAGCTAAGTGTGTCCCCCTAGAATTCAGATGTTGAAATCCTAAAGCCCAGGACTTCAAAATGTGACTATCTATGTTTGGAGATAGGACCTTTAAAGAGATAATTAAGTTAAAAATGAGATCATTAGGGTGGGTCCTAACAGACAAATACAGAGGGAAGACCATGCGAAGGCACAGGGAGCGGTGAGAGGCCTTAGAAGAAACCAACCTTGTTGAACCTTCATCTCGGACTTCTAGTCTCCAGAATTGTGAGAAAACAAATTTCATTTGTTTAAGCCACCCAGTCTGTGGTACTTTGTTACGGTAGCCCTAGCAAACCAATACATACCTCCTCCCTACCTCTACTCCCACAATGGAGAACCATGCTGCATATTTAATTGAGAAACTTGAAGTGATCGGGAGAGAAATCCCAAGTACTTTCACCACCGTCAATTCTACCTAAACACTTGCATCAACACCCCTATGGCCTGCTGTCCTTCTGCATTCCTGGCCTCTACTCAGCTTCAAGAAATTCCATCACTCACCTATTGAAGGACATTGATCCCTCTTTTGCATCATCAACTATTTTCCTCACACCAGATCACTCCATCATCAGGCATCATGCCGTACATCACCCATCTCTAACCATCACTCCCTTGAACCCAGGTGGCCCCTAGCTACCCCCTGTTTCTCTTCATAGTCACACTTGCTCCTCTCCAGTCAGGAAGTGGCAACTCCTCTCTTCCAGTTGTTCAGGCCAAAACACTTGGAATCCTCTTTGGCATCTTTCTCCCTCTCACACCCTGTAAGAATTACTTGGCAAATTCTGTCAGTTCTACCTTTAATATCCATAATATCTTTTCTTTCTACCTCCATCAGTATCTCTCTTGTTCAAGCAAACATCATCTCGCACCTGAACTATTAAAATTGTCTCCCTATTGGTTTCCTTGTTTCAAGCCTTGCCCCTCAAATCTATCATCTAGCCAGGAGTCGGTGACATTTTCAATCTGAGAGACAAACCAATTCATTCATCATCTCAAAACTCTCTAATGACTTTCCATCACATAGCCTAAGTCTGCTCTTCAGCATGGCAGCCAAGGCCAACAAGATTGGTTCCCCAACCACCTTGATGACTTCATTTTCCACTATTCCTCCCTGCTCACTCCGCTATTAGAGTGCACAAAAGGTGTTCTCACTCCAGTGCCTTTGCATCTGCCATTCCCTCCGTCCGTAATGTTCTCCTCCCAGGTTTACACATTTCTTTTACTTTTCTACTTAACTATCACCTTATAAGGGATATTCTCTCTGATCACTCTACATAAAATAGAATCCCTGAAACACTCTATCCTCCTTAACCTGCTTTACCTATCATTCATTTATCTTTATTCAGAGTACTATTCAACAACTAGAAAAAAAGAAAGAAAGAAAGAAATGCATATATATATATATATATATATATATAGACTATATAGACTATATATAGTCTCCTCCCCCACTAGACTTAACAAGGGCAACAACTTTGGTTGTATTCCCTATCATATCTTCAGAGATCATGTAGAATACCACCTGTAATGATAATAATACAACTTCTTTCTTAACTGTATGCTCTCATACCCTCAATAAATACTTACAATTTTAAGGCCATATTATGCCAGGCACTGTGATGTAAGCTTTAAATATAATATTTAAATAAATTCAAAAAACAGTCCTATGCAGGAGATGGGTACATTTTACAGATGAGGAACTGAGACTTAGGTAGCAAAATACCCAAGTTCGTACAGCCAGAATTTGACTGTATTTTCGATTGATGAGAGAAATAAGCAAATAAAAATACTTGCCCAGTCCCCACTGCCTTCCTAATGCTAAGCGGAGATTTTGATAATTGTATGTATATCCAGGTTAAACCTTCCTTGCCTAATTTTAACCCTAGATATTAAAGAACAGAGTGCTCCAGTGTTACTAGTGGTGGATAAAACACATAAATGTCTATTTCTGGGACAAATACACACTATCCTGAGGAACAAGTCTTTTGGAAACTATGCTTTGGAGTTTATACAGTAACTCTCAGTATGATCTCTCCATCCTTAAAACATAAATTTAATAACAGTTTATGTTTCATGCAGAAAAATATTAACATAAAGCAGACTAAATTCTATACCATAGAGAAAGACAGTTTGATAGTATAAGTGGGAATATTCTTTTAAAACTCATACCCATAGTCAGCCAGTATGGACAAACACTGAATTTGAATTCACTTTTGTCATTTGCTAGCTACATGGCTTTACTTGGGAAAGGCATATAAATAATTGAACTTCTTTTAGCTTATATGTGAAATATGAATAGTAGTGTGAAGATGTCTTGAAGATTAGAAATGGTGCATCTAAAGCATTGAACACATAGTAGAAATTTAATGATAGTGACTTTTATTCAAATTGGAAAATGCATCCTAACATCATAACTACTCTATAACCTGAAAGCAACAAAACCTTTGTTTGCCCTTTTGTGTATCCTAATGAATCCATTTAACCCATCCTGCCTTTCTCCTCATCCTCCCATCAATAAGAAAAGGACACGCAGGAAAAAGTCTAAAAACAGACAGAAAATAAAACATGAAATGGAATTATCAATTCTTCTTTGTGAATCAGACTATATGCCTGCTTAAAATAGGCCCAACAATACCATGTTGTTTTTAATGGAACACTGTAAACCACAAAACAATATGAAATGACTACTGTTTTCAGCAAGGACTCTTTCTTCACTCATTTCATCTAAAATTGAACTAACAAGGAGCCCTATTTACCATCTGCATAAAGAAACAGGCTTACTCTATTATATGAGAACAAGAATTCGGACCTAAAAATAATCCATATTAATATGATTAACAAAGCGTTTGAATTAAAATTATCAGTATTATTTCTGCATTTAATAGTCTTTTGTATTCTATCCATAGTTCAATTGTTTTGATCATAATTTTTTATTCTTAACATCAAGAGAGTAAAATAAATGTAAAAAATTGATAATAAACTTAAGAACAGTACTTTTGAGCATGATGTAAAAAAATTTGTTAAAGGAAATTCTTTAAGATAATATTTTTTTCACATATCTCTCTTAATTGCCACTGAAACTACATATTTCACCTCAGTGTCCTACTTATCTCCATTAAAGAGGAATAAGAAATGTAAATTCTTTATAGTCATTTACCCATAAAATCCAACAAAAATGCCTTCTAAAAAGGTATCATCTTTTAAAGCATTTAAAATACAAAATAATATTCCTACATAAAAGCAGAGAAATAAGAATTCCAGAAATATCATTGAATCTGTAAATGAAGTACCAAGTATGTAAGGTAGAAGAATGGAAGCAAGTATTACTTTCTCCACCCTTCAGTCTTTCTTGCGGTTACTGAGAAAGAGAAGGTTTGCTTTGTTTGCCCCTAAAAGTCCTAAGTGATTATTTAACAATTTTACCTGTTACAAGCTAAACCACTGCACTGTGTACTTTCTAATGCCTAAGAGGAGAGAAAAAGGAGTGTGAGATACAATCACATAATAGGTAAGTCTAGCTCCTCACATTCCTCCTCCGTGCTAAAATTCAGGAGATAAACAGCCAGCCAGATTTTATTCCCCACTCAGCACTGCGGACAGCCAGCCAGAAGCAGTTTTCCTGTTCAAATACAACAGATGCTGTGTTTCTTCCTTGTAAGGGAAAGATTTCACCACATTTAGAGTACAGAAAGTTGGCATGACACAATCAGTTATGTGGAGTGACACCTGAACTAATTTATTTGTGTGCAGAAAAAATAGTTTGCTTAGTCATGTCTAGTAGCAAAAATGTTTTCTTCACAAATAAATGTGTTGCCAATTGTCAGTCGAGAGGGGATATATTGTACTGCAGTCAAAAATAAAAAAATAAAACCAGATCTCAGTCGCTTAAAACAACACACTTTGATTTCTAACTCAGTTTCTATATCCAAGGCAGGTCTTCAAGTAGGGTCCTGCTTAGCAAGTAACTTTGGGACCGAGGGTGAGAGGTTCCATCTTGGTAAGTACATTTGTGACTGCTGAGGCAGGAAAAGAAAATGTGGTAAATCACACTCTCAGTCTCAAAGCTCACAGTTTCTGTGCAAAAGTGGCATTTATCAATTCTGACTTCATTTAATTGGCCAAAGCAAGTGGCAAAGCCATGCTAACTTCCAAAGGGAGGCAGGGATGCGCAACGAGGAATGCCCAATGACGAAGTAAAAGATTAATAAACAGTTTGAATGACTACTTTGCCAACAATTTAAAATTTAAATAAGTTCCTATTCATTGTTCTTAAATAAAAGATTGTGTTTGGTTGAATCAATACATACTTACTGACCATACGCTGTAAATAGAACAAAGCAGTATATTCCATAAAAAAGTTAAAAATGAATAAACCACAGCTCTGCTCTAACATGTTTAAACAATACCACCACCACCACCACAGTCTTCATCATCATCATAATAGCTAATATGAATAGAGCATTTTCTCTGTGCCCAGCACAGTTCAAAGGGCTTCCATTGTAACTGTATACATTATATCTCTACAGATAACCTGAAAATATTACCATTGTTCACCTTAATTTGAGATTTGATTCCTCCAAACGCTTCTAAAATGTCAATGTACTAATCATACAGTTTACACCATACATAACATTCAATGCACATGAGGTTATTTTTCAGACCCCTTACTTAACAGACAGTGTGGCATTGAGGGACCTGAAAACAGAATAAAATAATGCCAATGGGAAAAATGTAAGAGTTTAGACTACGGCCCAGAGAGAACAGGCTCAGATTAGCTCTACCATAATGTGAGTAACCACGGGTGAACATGGGCCCCGTAGAAGCTGGCAGGGAAAGAAGAATGTTCCTATTTTTAAGGAAAGAAAATGTAGAGGTTAATACCACATGAATGTTTTAAAGTTATAAAAGGAATAACATTAATAATGTCACTCTTTGTATATTGTCCTACATTGTTTTTACTATGGAGAAAAGAGATTTGCACATGCCACGCATACTTTCCCACCTGAATGCAGATTATAACAACTATAAAGTCATGTTCCTACTGCTGTAAGTGAAATGCTCAACAGTAGAGAGAATGGTTTTCAATGGAAGCATTCCACTGAACATGGGGGAGCTACCTTAGATACTATAATGATTTTTTTTCTGTAAGCTTTGCTAAACACAAGCCAAAGTTAAATACTAAGAGCTGTTGAGGAATCTCTCTTTCTCTCTCCCTCAGTCTGTCTCTCTCTCTCTCTTCAGACGGCTTTATTTACTAAATAGATTTTTTTTCCTCAGGAGAGGTTTTAAACAATCCTACTTAAAGTTAGTAAAATGGATTAACTTGATTAAGCAAAGAAAAAAAAATCTTTAGTAAATTGTGGTGGGTTAAATGTACGCCCTTGAAGAGATTAGACCATGAACGAGATAACCTGTTAGGGTCACTTCCAAAATTGTGTTTTTGTGATTTCAATAATTATGTTCAGTTGGGGGTAAATAGTTCCTGGTAATTACCTGTGAGTCTATTTCCATAACCTTTTGGCAAATAGAATATATGTACCACAAAAACATTTCAAACTATGGTAGTAATGCACAATATAGAAAATATTTGGATTATTACAAAACTTGATGCAACTAGGGCAATTGGCACGCACGTTATGTTCTATTTTATATAAGAAAAAATAATTTTTGCATTTTCTACTTTTGTAGAGGTGAATTCTAGATCAAATAGACATACCAAACATCTTAGAGATAACTTAGATATCTCTGAGATGAAACAGCTTACCAAAATAGGAAGAGGAATTTTATTTGAATTTTTATTTGTATAAAAATCACAATTTGTCAGACTTCAATACCTTCTAATAGAATTGTAATGAAAAGAAATAGCTGGCAAACTGGCTCCAGCCTACTTATTCAATGGTATTCCCTGCTCTTTTATAGAAGTACACCTTTCCCCTAAAAATCCACTACAAGTTTCACTTTATTCTTGCCTTTTTGTTTGAGCCTTCAATGCCCTCCTCCTCGTTTCCTCTTCATTTAAGTTTTTCCTGTTCACGGCTCAGATGAAATCCCACCTCTGCCAGGAAAACATTCTTAAAATATTACAACTCATACTATTCACTTTCTTCATTTTTAAAAATTAATTTGGTTAAAATTACAAAATATATGTTAAGACTTATTGTTTTAAATAGAAAACACAAAGTGAAAAACATATTTTAGAATAATTTAAAATGTTTTGGTGGCCCACAAATCCCTTTTTAAAATTTATTTTTATATTTTAAATGTTTTATGTTCCTATATAATCTTCACTTTACAACAGTATTTATATATAATCCTCCCTTGAGAATGACCAATTTCCATTTCCTATATGGGGACTAATAAATGTCCTAAGCTGGTTAGCTACAAGGGGATGAAATTAACCCTACCAAATAATTTTCCATAACCATGTCACACAGTATCAATGGCTTCCATTTCATTTGCTGGAATTTATAATTTTAATACACTGGTAACTAAGTAATTTTGTGAAGGAGGAAATTGTAAATTACTATTTGATGGATGGACTTTTTAAAGGTTGATTCACATAATAGATCTTGCCAAACAAAGATGCTGATCTGGAATTCATGCTAAGTAAAGTAGTGTTTAAAAAGTATTCTTTCACAAGAAGAACAAATGTAAAATCAACCTAAGAAAATGACTAAGTATTAACATATTTTAAAGTCATCTGTGAAGAGGTTGTTTATCTCCTAAGCTAGAGATTCTTTTGTGAAAGAAAGTACTGTATAGCTTTTCCATGTTTCTTGTATAGAATGACCACCCAGAAAAGACTAGTTGGCAATAGCAGAACTCACTCATACATATATTTATTGAGTTTTTGCTTTCTGCTAGGTATTGTGATAAGTGCTTGTGATGCACTGATGAATAAAATATTGTCCCTTCTTCCACGTTTACTCTAGAAAATTGCAATGCAGTATAATAATTTTTACAAAGTATACATGGAGTGTTATTAATACAGAGGTTAAAGGAAGACTGGCAAAGGCACAGCATGTCTAAATAGAGCCTAAAGATGAGCAGACATTAACACTAAGCAGAATAGGAAAGTATGATGAAGAGGAAAGGAAGAAGCACTTTAGGAAGCAGAGGCAAGTACAAAGGCCTGGAGGCAAGAAAACCTTGACAGATCTCCAGAATATCTTGGAGTTCACTATCACTGGAGATGTATCTTACAAAAAAGATATGTAACAAGAAAGAAGAGAGAAATTAACAGGGCTTAGATCATGAAAAGCCTGGTATATCATGCCAAGGAATATGCATTTTTATCTTAAAAGCAATGTGTATTCTTCCATTAAAGAATTAGTTTGGGGGATGAAATTAGTAAGATTTGCATTTTTAATGATCACTCTTTTTATAGTATAAAGTAGATTGCTGGTAAGATATCAATCAAAAAACATTTGCAATAAAGCAGATGGGTCCAAATACAAAAAAACATTAGTCGGAACAGAGAGATGTAAATGGATCTAAGAAACAATAAGGAGGTAGACTTCTTTGGGCTTGATGACCACCTGACTCAAGGTAGTCAGGTTGGTGGTGGTAGGAGGCTGGTAAGAAAGGAATGGAGCTACATAAATGTTTACTTAATCATTTGAGACTTGGACAGGTGAGTTAACGCATGTACAATTCACTGAGATGGGAAATACGTGAGGAAGAGTATTATCAGCGTGGAAGACAATGGATTAAATTTGGATATGATGAGTTTGAAGAGACTAGAAGAAGGATAGTTAGATTAGGATCTTATTAAATAATTGGATATACAAGTCTGAAATTTATGAGAAAGGAAAGACTTGTTTCTTAGATTTTGCCATTTCATTTTCTTTTCCTTCCTCCATTCTTTGACCAATGCTTACAGTTTGGAGAAGAGTTTGGAAGGGGACATAGGTCTCCACCATCCTGAGGCATTGTACTTCACTCATCACCTACGCTTATGGTCAAGGTGGAATGGCAGATGACAGAAGAGAGGGTACCAGCATGGGAGTGGTGAGAAGTCAGAGTAAGGAAGGTAATGAGGAACTAGTAGAATGAGAGTACGTAACATGAGTCAACACTATAACTATGACATAGGTATTGTTTTACATGAAATTGAGAAAATTGATGTTGATGGAAGTTAAGTAATTAACCCAAATTCACACAATCAGAAATTAGAAGAGTTAAGGTTTAAGATTAGGTTTCTCAGACACAGCTAGATCATATTCTTATGGTCATTTTCCTAAAATATAGATTAAATCATACTTAGATTTGTCAAATTTAGCCCAAAAAATTAAAATTAAAAATTTCATGTTAACACAAATAATTTTAGGATAAATATATTCCTTTGTAATACTTGGAACATACTTGGACTAAAAAAAAATTATTGCTTATCTGGAGTTTTCCTAATTCATTGTTATATGATTTATATGGCAACCATAAATTTGAGCCCTTGATTTACAACTTATTATTAACCCATTTATGCCATTTCAAATAGTCCAACCTATGTATTTGTTTTTAATAGAAAATGAAAAACAAAGAAAATATTGGTAGTGTCCACTGACACATTGTATTTGGAAGAACTCTAAAGCTATGCCTAGTCTCAGAGGGAAAGAATGCCATGATTATTAATAATGTCTGCTATGGATATACCAAGAAGGAGTAATCCCACTTGCCTTGAGTTTGTCACATCTGAGAAAATACCACTTTCTTCCCTCATTGAACATCATTTTAAAGGGAGAGACAACGAAAACATATAAGAAACAGAAAAAAAAGAAGTACCACATTTGAAAAAGAAGACATAATATCAGTACTGTGAATAATATACTAATATAACAGTATATGGATGATAGATAGATAGGAGGGAAGAAACCATGTTGGTCATTCTGTCCAAAATCTCCAAAAATAGTACTCCGGCATTCAGGAGGTACTCAGTAGTTAATCAGGCACACAATAAATAGTTAAATAAATGATTTATGCTTTATTTACTAAATCCTAGGAGAGAAGGAGGAGATTCTCATATGGTCTACATAGCTCAGAATGAATAACCAAAAGTGATAGAAATGAGGGATTTTTTTCTATATTCTGTAAGATTGTCTGTGAACTTCCATACTAAAATAATCCAAATAATGAGTGCAAAACATTATTTTGTAAGGTAATTTTGTTACCTTACTGGCTCTGATATATTTATGGATTATGTTTATTAACTAAAGACAAATTAACTGACATAAACCTAATGTTTACAATAATAATGTAAATAAATCTTGCTTGAAGAACGCAGGCATTTTGAAGTGCCTTGATGTCAAGGTGCTACTTTGGACGAGAATATGGGAGATCAAAATGGAAAAATAATCTTACTCTACATTTACACTAGGAGGTTCCCAAAATGCCTTCTCACCACCAGGCAATTTTATTTTAGGAATTGATTCTTGGAGATAGATAAATGTACAAAGAGATACGTATACTAATTAAGCATTTAATAATACTAATTATTGAATGCTGGCAACCATATAATTTACGATAAGAATAAAACTCGAAGCAACTTAAATAGCATGCAATAATAAAATTGGGTACATGAATTGTCACATTCCAACAAAGGAATACTATGAGGTAATTTAAAAAGATGAAGTATATCTCTAACCCTTGGCATGAAAAACACTTCATAGCATAGAAAAAAGCAGATTAATAAGCAGCATGTACACTAGAAACCCATTTTTATCAAAATAATGTGTTCAAATATAGAGTTACATATCTAGAAGAACATTTAAACACCAAAATATTAACAACTTTTAGTTAGATTCATAAGTATACATTACAGTTTTGGGTACTTTTTGTACTTTGTATAGAATAATCTATATTTTTCTTTACTATCAATAAGAGCACTAATATTTCCATTTTATAAATCTTTACTTAAAAAATGCTACTTCACATTTAACATAAATTTGTTTATGAATTTATGAGATTATATTTGCCCCTATATTTTTTAGAATATATTCTTTACTTACTTGAGATAGATCAGCTGATTTAAAAAAATTGTTTCATTTCTTAACTTAAAAATGGACTTTGACAGTCTCCATAATAATGAAAGGGAAAGTGGTTTTTATTTCTCCGCTCCTCACATTAATGAGATTGTCATATTAAATAAAATAGAATAGATAGCAAAAAGTTGGCCCTATCTGTTTAATTCAATGCCTATAACTTAGAGGATAAATATATTCAAATATTCTTGAAAGCACCTGAGAACAATTTACTGACAGTAAATGCAAAATCACTCCAAGGATATCTTATAAAGTAAATGTGATTTATGGTCAAGCAGTGAGTCAGTCATGCATTATCCTCTGAGATCATACAGATATTCTTGTTTATCACAGTGTGGAATTTTTGAAACATCAGTTAGTTATTGCTATAAGAATGGTAGTATGGACACATGCATATGGTAATTAGTGATGCTCCTTATAATGACAATGTTTTACTATTCTTAGAATAGTTCTTCCTCTATATTCAAAATTCCAAAAAAGTATAAGCAGCTCATATAAAATAGTAATAAAGGATAAAAACATCCGGTGAAGTTAATCCCATAACAAAAACAGAAAAAAGGCTACAAATAAGTTTGTTTAAAAATATAGGCTTTTTTTTTTTTTTGAGACAGTTTCCCTCTGTCCCTCTGTCACCCAGGCTAGATAGAGTGCAGCGGCGTCATCATAGTTCACTGCAATCTCAAACTCCTGGGCTCATGCAATCATTCTGCCTCAGCCTCCCAAATAGCTGGGACTACAGGCATGTGCCACCACTCCCAGCTAATTTTTCTATTTTTTTGTAGAAATGGGGTCTCGCTCTTGTTCAGGCTGGTCTAAAACTCCTGATCTCAAGCCATGCTCCTGCCTCAGCCTCCCAAAGTGCTAGGATTATAGGCGTGAGCCATCGCGCCCAGCAAAATATAGGCTTTTAAAAAAAATTCATAGGAAATAATGAATACTTTTCAACATTTAAAGTCTTCTGTGGAATTATTTGTCTAAGATTATTATTTGACTTACAAGGAGTTAATTGAAAAATTATTCTGAAAAATCATATGTCTCTTTTTTAAAACAGAGGACTTTCTGCAAATATTCAGAGAGACTGGCAAATCTACAAAATGACAGCAAATTGAAGTTACAAAATTAAGCAATCACAGCTATGATGGTATTTTAATTCTGCCATTCTGTTATGGTGACCATTCCAGATTCCTTGAAATAAAAAATTGTTAAGACATTTAAAAAGGCTTCTGTTTATTTTAGCTGTGAAGACAAATTATTTTGTTTCTTTATATTAAAGAATTTCAAATTAGCTTTTCATTTACCATAAATATGTAACTAATTTTATAATATTTATAAAGGAAACCAGCAGTGACATTTACTGGCCTATATCTTCCATGAAAGCCAGAAGCATATATTTTATATAGTTTAATTAAAAAAATTATCTTAACTGTATGCTATACTTCTTCCAAATACTGACATTTTTGAAAGAGCCCATAAAATGTGTATTTTAAATTTTTAAAAATAATTTAAAAGAATTTCTACAACTAATGCAAATAGCCAATTTCCTAGAGACAATAAATGTGGAAAATGATTTTAAGCAAATTAAGTAAGGACACGCAATAGCAGAACCAGTCTTTGAATGTAGGGATGTCTCACTCCGGAGCTCATGTCTTTTCCAGGGCACCACATGTTGTTAATATGCTTATGATCCACATTCTAGACTGGAGAGAGTAGAAGACGATTTTCCTCCACTTCAGCAAATAAGCCACATACACGAAATAAAGGAAAGGGCTGGCTTAACAGAGTCTATGAGAAAACCCTTAGAAAGGCTGACAGCAATCTCAACATAAGGAATAGGATGGCATATTTGCCAAATAAGCTGCTGTCAACTCAGGTGGCTTTAATAAATAGAAGTCACCAGTTAACAGCACCACTGCTCTGTGAACAAGGCAGGCATCTCTGGAGTATAAATTGCGGTGCTCGATTTTAAGAATGCATTAACAAACAGGAGCATGACCAGAATACTGACAGCGCAGTTAAGGTATTGAAGAATATTCACCCACAACATAAGGGCATGATAATGATCTTTAAATATTTGGGTGTCCATCATGACTTATGTCCTGGTGGCATTAAAGGAAAGAGCTAAAACTAAAAAGTAGATATGTAGTGAGTCCGATTTGGGATTAGGTAGACAAGTCCTCACTCTTCACTACACTATTAAGAAATGAAATGGACTTCCTTGTCAGGTAGTGATTTCCCTTTCCATGGAAATGCACAAATTCAAAATGATAACACCTGTTTGGAGGCCATGGACATAATTACTGCACAGAGTGGGCAGTATTCATTAAAATTCCTACCTTCAATAAAATATTCCCATTTGGGTAAAATTACACAAGCTTCCCTAAACTACTGTCTTTTTCTAATTAGTGAATTTTTGTTTGTTTGAACAAGATACATAAAATACTAAGTGCGTAACAATGGTCTTAATAAAGTAAGTTCAAGTATTAGTTTTTCCATTCAGTAGTTATTTCTCTCTCCCTCCCTCCCCTCTCTCTCCCTCTCTGCTCCTGCCACCACCACACTCTTTCCCTCTTCCTCTCGCTCTTTCTGTCTGTCAAACACCTACGTAGCAATTACTATGTGCCAGGCACTATTCTAAATACTTTCAAAGTTTTTTGATTTAATTCTTATTACAACCAATGAGAAAGTGCTATTTATTATGCACCTCTTTTAGCAAAGAAAGGTTAAATAACATGTCCAAGATCACACTAATAAATTTGTTTTTACATTTGTTTCCTAAGCTACACTTAAAATTGAAAAAAAAAAAATGTGCAGAATGAACCAATTTGCTTTTCTGAGCAGCCAGGTATAAAGAAAGTCATAGCCCGACGAGGAAAACATTTAGGAAAACATAATTTACATATTTTTTTAATTCAGCAGAAGGAAAGATTATAAAATTAAATGAAATAATAAAGTTAGGGAAGGACCCACCCAAAATTATTTAGATGCCAAAGTAAGCCAATCCCAGCTGTTATTCTTTACTCTGGCTGCCATCCTCAGCAAGAGCAGAATGGGGGAGTGCGGGCCACCGGCTGCAGTAGCAGCTGGGCCTATTTGTTAAGAGGAAAAAAAAATAGTGAAGACAAAGGGAAATTTCGGTGGTTAGCCTTGTGAATGGAAACTCGGAGCCTGGCTGAGGGAGTCTCAGAAGTGAAATGCAGCAGTGCTCTCAGGAACACAATTGCAATATTACACAAACCAGTCTGGGGAGAGCATGCCCTGCAGTAGTGCGTTTGCTGCCAAGTATTTTTTTCTTTCCACCTGTGGAAAAACTTAGCCAATGGCAATTTTGTATTCGTGTTCTCATATTACCAGTATTCCGGACATGCAAAAATGAAGCAATACCAAGGTCTGTTCTAACTATCCAATGGGTATAAATTAGCAGACTAAAAGGACAAATAGCATTCCTAACTTAAAACAACATATCGCTGTTATTATAGGTTGACTAATCTAAAACTGTAGATGTCTAATAAACATAATTATGTTTTCCAAACATAGCTGCATATAATAAAATATTAGTATTATATTTATTTTTGTCCCCTGAGACCAATACTTTAAAAGGTACCTAACGTGTTTGTGATTGATAACTTTTATTGGCATGTAGGCAGCCTTCTCAGTATTGACTCCCTACTTTTATTTTGCACTTTTATTCTTGTTCAATTTTATTGATTTTTAAGTCTTAAAGAACTCTCTTTTTTCCTCCAGATATGAACAATCCTTCTGTAATCCTAAAATATATCAGACTTCAGTTTGGGCATACATACTTTGGAGTAAGTAAAAAACATTTGGTAAAAAAATCTGTCAAAAGCAGTGCCCAGCACGTAACTTTTGTCTTACTTCTGAAAAATATAATGATGTTCCTTTAGTTATAGACATAAATGACTTAACTATAATATTTTTATTCTTATTATGGTTATATAAATATTATTATAAAGGAATTTGGCTTTGGGGAGTTACAAGAAAATCAAAGCATATTAATGTGTTGTAGAAGTTAGAACATTAACTTCTCATCACTGTAACAATATAGTAATAAAATCAGTATTCTTTGGTGGCTTGTGAAATCCATTCCCATATTTCATAGTCCTTTCTTCTTCTTCCTCTTTCTTATTGCTGGACAAAATAAAAAGGAAATGTTTGCCTTCCCATATTAATGGAAATGTACAATGATTTGGATAATTGAGTATCCCAACAACTAAAACTATAACATTTGACTTTTAAAAAAGTTTTTCTTTTCCTTTTTAATTTACATTTTGAATATGGGTGTTGTGGCTATTCTAAGAACATACCATATGGTTAACTCAAGTTTATATAGAACCTAAACTGACAGCAAGCTCAATATTCTAGTACTCATTCTAACCAATTATAAAGTATTTGTCAGTTACCATTCATCTGACCAGAAATATGTGTAACACTTATGCATTGTGATAATGTTAAGCTTGAAATTTCTTTTCTTTTATATGTTCTTTTTTTGTTTATTTATTTTTTATTTTGTTTGGGATCAGGAAAAATAAACTATGTCAGCTTCATCAAAAATAGAGTTGTTTTTAAAAAGTCATTTTAGTTTTCATTATTTTTACCAACATTTTAAAAAATATATTGTTTTTGCCTTGCACAGAATATGCAAGAAGAAATTAGGATTTCTCTATATTTCTTTTGACAACTTGACCTTAGTTTCTAAAAATAAAAGGATCAAGTGCTTCCCATTTCTATTTTTATTTACTCCTTATGGTAGTAAGGGATAGTGACAACTATGTGCTTTCCCCTGTATTGACTTTATTTTTGATATTTCTGTTTATATCTATTAGTTTACAGTTTTGTGTTAAGTGTATTGTATTTGATTATATTATGGTGCCAAAAAGAAAAAATAACTTAAGGATATAGTATTTCAAGTATAGTGTCAATTGATTTTGATAAATTAAGTAAATACATAACAGAACATTTTTGTATGGCTTATAGATATAATAAAATCTTTGTAAAATTAAATTTTTATAAGTTCTTTTTCAAATAACTTAGGCTGAGAAATAAAGTAAAATACCTTGCATAAACTAGTATAATTAGAAAACTTATAACCATTGCTTTTTCTTTTCACTATATAATTACTAATAATTGTGCTTTGAAAATGATAAATCAAAGGCAACATGGTCAAATTATTTATAAAACAACCTTGGCTTAGATTCAAACTGATAAGAACAAAACCAAAAGAACTCTTGGTTGTCGTTTAGGACATTTCTCAAAAACAAAGACGTTAGGTAGGTTATTATTCTTTCACAGTTCTGACTTTCTTTGCTTTCTGCTTCATCACGGTTTTAATGTATTAGTTCCTTGTCTTTGTTTCTTCATAGTTCATCACTGTAGAAATGAATTTATTATTACATTGGACACTGGAAGATCACGACTGGAGCAGGTAAGAAGAAAAGATGAGTAAACCATGACAACAATCACATGAATGGCCCAGATGAATTCATACAACCCTCTGTCAAAACCTCAAACTGTATCTTTCAATAATACACAGATATTTTCTGAGTAACTTTAAAGCACATCTGTATTTCTCTTCAGAACTTTTACAATAGAAGACTTGGAGCCAAACTAGTGTCTAACATTTTAGAAAAGGGATAGAGGAAAAATAGTCTCAGCCTTTTTCTTGTCTTCTGAATGCTGCCCCTAACCCCATTATTTCATTTTCTGCCATTTCTGTTAGCACCATATGTATTTGTATGTGGCATCCAGCAAAAGAATTAAGATTGGTAATACTAATGTAAATAGATACAGCAATGAAAATCTATACATTAAATGCGATAGACAAAATATATTAAGTGCCTAAAGTTCATTAGATTCTAAGAATTTAAACAATAAGATGTAACATAACTGCCCTAAAAAATTTCAAAATCTACTTGCGAATGTGCAGTAATCATACAAAGAAAGTAAGAATTCCTCAAAGCTATACGGAAATGGGGGTGCTTTAATTTAGCATGAATAAAGAACATGTGTGATACTAGTGCATGCAGTAGAGTCATGAACACAGTGGAATTAAGTTAATTTTGGGAGGAGACATTGCATTACATGCAGCGGGATGACTGTGGGTGCATGGTGGGACAGTGCAAGGCAGAATAAGATGTAGTTAATTTGCTCATAGCTTCTTGTCCAGGCTCCTCCCATACGTCTTCAAGACTGAGCTTTGGTTGTCCTTTCAGTCTCAACTCCACACTTCCATGGCACCTAGTCTTAACCCTCAGTATATAAAAAGCACCCTGCTTTATTATGAATTGTCTCCTTTTACAACTAGATCTTAAAGCTTCTTGGGATAGCCTCTATGTAAAGGCTGTGTGTGCGAATGTTAAACTTCTTATTTTAGAATTGTTCCAGAATTAGAGAAAAGTTATGAAGTTAGTAAAGAGAGTTCCCATATACCTTTACCTAATTTCCCTTATTATTAACAACTTACAATAGTATGGCACATTTATCAGATTTAATGAAAGAAACAATATTTATACATTATTATTCATTAAAATCCATACTTTATTCAGATTTTTTAGTTGTTACCTAATAACCCTTTACTATCCCAGGATTCCAATCAGGACATCATATTACCTTTACAGAACTGTGTTTTTTATTCTTAAAATCCTAGCATGATGCTCAGCACCTAAAGCACACAAGAAGCTGAACACATACTCATGGAATAAGTGAATGAATGAACAAATCTTTCCTAAAAATATATAGAAGCTCCTAAATCCCTGAAGGGAAAGAATCATTACGTGTAATAAAAAGGATGAAGTGGTGGGTAACATCCTAATTTTATTAGTCCAGGAAAACTTCTCATTAAGAGATAAAAGAGTTTTGGAATTTTACAAAATCTTTTCCCACAATCAACCAATATTGGATGTTTTCTCATTATAACTTGATCATAGCATGACATGCCCCAATTTACACCATCAGTAATCATTTAAAATAGATTTAAAGTACATGTTAAATTGTGATCAATAAGTACATGCACATCATATGTAATAGAAAAAATAATAGGTAGATAATGGCATTATGATTAAATATGTATGGGCCGGGCATGGTGCTCATACCTGTACTTCTGGAACTCTGGGAGGCCAAGGTGGGAGGATAACATGAGGTCAGGAATTCAAGACCAGCCTGAGCAAAAATGAGACCCTATCTCTACTAAAAATAGAAACAATTAGCCAGCTGTGGTGACATGCGCCTGTAGTCCTAGCTACTCAGGGAGGCTGAAGCAGGAGGATCGCTTGAGCCCAGGAGTTTGAGGGTGCTGTGAGCTGGGCTGACACCCACACTAGCCTGGGCAACAGAGTGAGACTCTATCTCAAAAATAAAAAAAAATAAAAAAAAAGATTAGACATGTATGAATCTAAGTATATTTATCAAGACCAAGGCTATCATTTGAACATTTGAATAGATAACACCCTTAATCTAGGTGATGAATCTAAAGGAAGAAAAGATGAAAAAGCTAACATGAAAGTGAAGATTCTTTGTAGAGTCCTCCCCTACACTTAGCTCAGAGTTTCTTATACTTGAGTGTGCATTAAGCATCACCCAGAAGGCTTGTTAAAACAGCGATTCCTGAGCCCTAGCATTATTGATTCAGTTGATCTGATTCAGCAGCTCCCGGTGGATGCTGATGCTGCCAATCCACGGACTACACTGTATGCAGCATTGGCTTAACCCCAGCTTCCATCTCCTCTCCACCCCTAGCTTGGAAGAGGAACAGATGAAAACCACAGTAACATCATCTCCTTTGCAATGAAATCCAAGCCAGCCTTCCCTTCAGGTGAATTATTTAGGAGTAGCTCTGTCTCTTACAAAAATAAAGTTAGCCTTTATAATGTTCTCATTTTGACTGTAAAATGGAGGCCAAGTAAAAAAAAGCTTTTTTTTTCTTTTTTTTTTTTAGTTCAGTAGATACCGAATACTCAGCCTGTAATTGTAGGCTTTAGGAATGACTTGAGTAAGTAATTTTATTCTGTCCACAAGGATCTTACAAAACAATGCTCCTTATCCTCATGGAACTTAAAATATAAAGACAACTACATAAATTAGAAAATATTATAAAACACTATATCATCCATCTACATGATTCATTTAAACTGTTTTCTAAAAGAGTCATATGAGACTCTTCAGTCTCTTTATAATTATGAGGAAAGTAAGCCTCAGAAAGTCAATGATTTAACAAGAATAAGCCAGCATCAAGTAAGATAGGCTGTAGATTCAAACCTGGGAGTCAAAAATTGTGAGTCCACACCCTTGCCACTACAACATGCTGCCTCCTAATAAAATTTTTAGAAGTGTTTCTCCAAAACACTTTAAAGGTCTGGTAAGGAGAAGAAAGGAGTCCCACATTTCTAGAATTGGAAAGGACCTGAGAAATCATGTAATTCATAATAAACTTTTGGACTCAGTGTTAGGAAAAGAGCAATCCAGAGGAATTAACAGGTAAGTGCCACGCTGTGAGCACATTTCCTATTCAACTTCAGTTCCACTGTGTAGTTTGAAACATAAAGCCCTCCTCGGTTCCCATCACTTCCTGGGAAGGAACTGGTCTAGAGGGAGAGAGTCAGTGTCCCCAGCTGACCTCTATTTTTTTCCTTCTTTTATTCCCATTTTCTTTGCTGCTCTTCTTTTCTGATTCCGGAGGTGATCTGGCTACCTAAAATCACCCCTGAGAATTATTCTTAGGGATGCTGTTCACCTGCTCTGTCCTGTAAATAAAATCCCCTTTTATTCTGGTTTCCCTGAGTCAGAGCTCAAAACACAGAGAAAACAAACCAAACCTGCATAGAAATAGATTTACATCAATAGTACTTTAACCAACACTTAACTCAAGTGTGCTACAGATTAGGGTGGCTGGCAGGCTCTGCTCTCTCCTGCTCAGTGCCCTAGTCCCTCTCCTCTCCACTCGCCACAGTCCCATGGTGCCCGTGAGCATCCGCTTCCCGCTAGAAATACAGGCTAGAGAAAGAGATATGTTGTCCAGGTGACTAGTAAGCTATTCATTGAATATCTCATTATTTTCTAAGTCATGGATTTCAACAAATTTTAAATGTCTAATGAGTATAAACTTTTTTTTTAATTCAAGGGTCTTATTTTCTTTCATTCTATTAGATAGCAAAAATGAAACAAATAGTGAAGGTAAACTGAATGAATATATATCATTCATTACAAATATGTTTTCTTTCCATTTTTGGCTTATAGTGGGGAAGAAGTAAAAAGTATCTACCTGGAAAAGAGAGAAAGAGAGGACAAGTGGTGCCAACCACGCAAAGGGGTAGTCAAAGAAGGAAGTAATAAGGGAAAGGGTGGGGGTGTGGTGATAACCCAGGAATGACAGCTGCATTGAAAAGTAGGTAGGAGGAGGAAGAGGAGGAGGAGGGAGAGATGACTGACTGTAGATGAGAGAATATGGCCGATGTGTCAGGAGCACATCTGGAGGCCCCAGCTGTTTCACTAAGTGCAGCGCTGAGAACAAAGAAGGTGAATAGAGAAAGTCCCAGCCCTTCTTCTAATGTATGTTTTACCGAACGGGCCATAAATAGTTTTCCGGGATTCCTTAGTTTCTTTTGTATTCCTTCTTACCCCTCCCCTATCATATTCTCCTGTGAAAAAACAGCACCAAATCATGTTGTTTTATTCATATACTCAGTCAATGAGCATTTACTGAACACCTTCTAAGTGTCAGGATCTGTGTACCACACCAGGTAACCTACCTGTTCATCCAAGGAAAGGCTTTCTTTCACTTTCAAAGCCAATACCACCTGCTGAGCTGATAGCTTCTTACAGCACACTGTTTAACTTTAGGCAGTGTGGTCTGGCCCTAGAAATACTATTGCTATTGTGCTCTACAAAGCTGCATCTACAATGACCTTTGTTAGTAATTGTTTATTTTGTGGATTTGGTCTGTTGTCTCCAAGGTGTCATCGGATAAATTTTCAACTTTCCTTAAATTATGAACGAAATAATTCTACAATAACTTACCAACATGAGAGACACCAATTTTCCTTGTTCCTTGTAGTCATCTACTGTAATAGGAACTGGCTTTCATAAAGAAAAATCTTTACTTTTAAGTAAAAATCTGTGATGATTAAGGATCTTCCTTCATTGTAAGTTGTAAGTTAATAATTAGCTCATGATTGCTTTTAGGATAAAAAAGGGAACCAACATGGACTAATTCTCTCTGAACCTCTTCTGATTCACTGAGTAATTTATGAAAAGCTTCCTAAGGGTTAAGTATTCTGCCACATTAATTTGCATTATCTCATGCAATCCTTTCAAAGTTCTGCAAATTATGCTACACTATTTTAAAGAGGAGAAAATTTATACTCAGAAAACATAAGTAACTTGCTTATGCCACACAGCCATAAGCCAGAATCAGATTAGACATGCCTCATCCAAAGTCTAGGATTTCAGGCCACTGAAATAAGAATATGAGAGTGTTTTGTAATACCTGGGCCTAAACTACTTTCTATGTTTCCTGTGCCAAGGCTATGAGCTAAGTCCTTGAGCAGAGAGCAGTAATGGCTGAGAGACTAGTTGCCAGGGATGGAAGTCAAACATATTTCTAAGCCCCAGAAATCAGGCAAGTCAATAGGTTTCTCTTTTATTTTTCCGTACCAGTTGTAGGGGGGTAAGATTACCAGGGCAAGGGAGCCTGTGGGAATATCCTAAACTAGGCATTAGAACTAAGACAGGCTGAAAACATCTTCAGTAATCAATTGCCTTGGCCACCACAAGGCCATATAAAGACAAGTTATCAATTCCACAGAGGTGTCTGTTCTTGAAATCATCACTTTCTTTGACCAAAAATATTCTCTCAGTATCAGAGACTGCAACACTTGGTTTAAATGTGGTATTGACTTATCCTTTTCATTCCTATTCCAGAATATCCAGCCTATAAAATATTCAGTCTCATCATTATCATCTTTATGATGAGTACAAAGAATAATGCTTGCTTAAGGCTAAGGAATAACTACTGACATTAGTAGTTTCTCTTATGCTTCAAATGTTAAGACTTTATTGTGAAAAAAACAATTATTAGAATAACCATCATCCTTTGCATAATGTATACAGTATTACAAAGTGTCAGATGTTAACACTAAAAACTACTAATAATATTGTAGTCCTGACTATTGAAACCAAGAAAATAATCTAAATCTTATTTCTACACCCTTTGGAAAATGTTGTAAGTGCTATAATTTCAATCTTGTTTTGTTTTGAACTCTCTGAGGCTGAATTTACAAGACCACTTTAACACTGTGGTCATTATGTATGAAGGGCCATGCATGCATGCAAAGTGATATTGCTGGATTCCTGCAGACTAAATTCCTCTACTAAACCACTGAAAGAGTTTTACATCCAAAGATAAAGGAGTAAATCTCTGCACACTCTCCCACTAAGAAGTGCCAACAATGATTTCTGTAGATATCTTTGACGAAATAAAACTGACTGAGCAGACTGTTAACAATAGTTTTCACAAGTAACAACCAATCTGATGGTTTGGTGCTTTATTATGTGATTGTAGAACTGAGGCCACCAAGTGATCTCATCCCAGAAAGAAAGAGAGGCCCTCTCTATGAAATACTTTCAGGCTAAATGACAAATATGACATGGACAGCAAAATAAAAAGATGGCAACATAAATTTTTGAAAAAATATTCCATTATAACATCAAAACTATTGAATATACTTATTACTCAGGAACTGATGTTGATAATAGGATACAGCCCTCACCCTCATAAAGCTTTTAAAAAATGTGTTTTCATGACTAAATTTTCCAGTCCAAAATTGGCCCAGTTCATTTATAAATTCCATTTACTGAGTTGTCTAACCCTGACCTCACCCCACCCTATTTCTATACTAAAGGATAACTGTTTTCCCACTGTACTATGCAACATCCAGATAAGAACTAAATAATTCATAGAACCATTCAGGGACTTTTGTATATCCAGATGAACTTACATGATGCATGGGCAACTTTTGTCTGTAGCAAACACAAAAATATTTAATACAAAGAATAACATTATCCGAAATTCTTATATAGACTTCCTCTACAGAAAGCATACTTTGTGTAAAACAAACTCAATAAAACATATTGTAATTCCTCACATCTTAGTCAGTGATTTTTTAAAATATAATCTGTTTCTAAATAAGTTCAGCATCTAATTCTCACTCTTCCTAAAGGAGTTCTGGGCTTGTAGATTAGTGTTTACTCCTGGGTCCTATTTAACTACTATGTTTATGAATCATGTCCTATGACTAGTTTTTATTTACTAACACACAGGGATGTGTGACTAATGTCACTATTGATAATACCTAGTTACTGGCTGAGAAACCAAAGCTATGAGGTGGGTCAGGAAAAACTGGCTCAGTCACTGCCTTGTTCTTTATTTGACCTGGATAAAAAGTAAATACTACAGCCTCCAGCATGATCATTCAAAACATTTATTTAACATTATGCTCTTCTAGAATTCTATGTCAATTTTTTTCTTATAAATAGAAAGAATTCCAAATGTGTGTTGTAGAGTGAATGTGTGTAATGAATGAACATATATACATTTTATAGCAAAAAAAAATGGTGACGAATGAATCTTGGGAAAAAAATGCATGGATGATGTAATCATGTTGTAAGTTATTACAGCTAGAGGTCAAAGATATGGAAGATGATATTTGGAATGAATGCTCTCTATCAGGATAAACCGTATGTTTTTATGGTATTTAAGAGCAACTTCTCCTGTCTTCTATACTAGCATTATCTTAGCATTGTTGAAATCTAAGCTCATGCCATTCCCAAAACGTTCTCAATTTATATCAGTCTTCAGAAAACATAATAATATAAGTAATTTTTAGGTTATGAAGCACATTCATAGATATTGTTGCTCCACTTGGTCCTCTCAAAAACCTAGTGAAATATACAGGCAAAGCACCATCACTATCCCAATATTCAAACTGAGGAAACCGTGGTGCAGACAGTTATCATTATTGTAAATGGGGGGAATAGAGCTGGAGTAGGGACCTCTGACTTCAATCCTGAGCTCTCTGAACTATGTCAAATCTGCATTTAATTGGTTATAACACCTAAATGCAGATATACTAATTAACACTTTCTATCACACATTCTATATGTATGGATATATATTCAATGCTTAAATCTACATTTATAATGTCAACATATTTTAGAAATGATCTTCTGCCATATCCATGCCTTTCTTTAACAGTCTCTCCACCAACCATCCTAGGAGAACATTTTCTGCTTAAGCAGCCATTCTTCTTGGCTTCTGCAGTTGCACCCTTCCTCATTGGAACTTCAGACACATACCCCATCTGCCAAGCTCCCTTGATTCAATTTCTGGGGCTTTCCATGCACACTGGTATTTCTTCTTTGACATGGGTCTTTGTTCATTTGTTTTTTCTTCTTTGAGCTCCATTATCAAGAAAGTTATTTTTGCCTTCCCTGTAACCTCATTAATGCAGGATGGTGAAAGATAAGGCGAGAACAGATATCAACACAGGGAAGTGCCTGAATCCACCAGGACTCTTCTCCCCTCATTCTCTCTTTCCTTGATTTCTGTCATGAGGATCATAGTCATTTTTCAAGGAAAACCTTGGGGCAGGATATTATAATTTTGTATTAATCACACCAATATTACCCTATTGAGTTGGGATAAGGTTAGCTATAATGCATAACTAACTATTCATGAACTTTTAAATATTTGCCTGATATAGTTAATCTCAACTCAAATCTTGACTAAAAATTCTTATAGAGCAGGACAGCAGCTTGCCATCTTGATCTTTGCCACATTTTTGTTAACCCAATTTATTTTGTAACTAAAAAATACATTGAAAGATTTTTGTATTGACTCAACTAGAGTAATCATCTCATTATCTTATCTCCTAGGCTTGCCATAAGCTACGATATATTCTTAATATTGAGATAGAGTGGGATATTCTGTTAGAAAGAGGGAGGAATTCAATATAATCCCATTGGGGTGGAAGGCAGTGGGAAATAAGCTAGAAAGTGTTCCATATCTTATACTGCTTTTCTACTTCATCTCCCTCACTCTCTGCCTTTAATCTTAAACTCTATTCAAGAATATATCATTTCCAGAAATAGTGGAGAATGGAGGGGATAGAAAAAGGGCAATTGTCTGGACATTTCTTTCTGAACATATTTTTTTATAATATTTAACTCAAGCTTTGTATTTGACACTTATATTTTCTCTTCCTCTTCTCGAAGAGCCACTAGGCTTATGTTCTCAAATGCCATCTTAAAAGTAGAGAATATAAGAAAAATGCTTGCCTTTCTCCTATACAGTGCAGACCACTGCTATGAAAAGAATCCCTGTGTTAAACTAGTAGGCCACCTCCAGGGAGCCTGCTGGATTTCCCTGCTGGCAGTCAGGCAGCAGTGCAGAGGGGCTATATAATGGGTGCCCAGTATCTCTTACTTTGATTATCTTAATTCACCTACTATGGAAAATCTACCATTAATGACATCATTCAATACAGAAAATGATTAGTCTGTAACATCTTATCCATAGTTTTTGAATCTAAGATGTCCACTGAATTCCAGAGTGTAGGGAGGTAAATAGACTGTTCTATTTATATTGTACTCGTGGGATTAAATATTCTTGCTCTGACAATATATGTGTTTTTCTTTTTACTGAGGCACTTGTGGTGCAGTAGGCATTTGTTGCTTCAGGTTATATGTCTGGTGTGATCTCTTAGCTGATTTTGCTAATAAATTGACAAGTAAGAACATTCTATTTTCAGATAACTCTCTCTATACCTTCCTTTGTATAAAAGTATAATATTGTGCACTTTCATCTAGTTCCATTAAATCAAAAGGTTAAGAAAAGCCAAAGGGAAATCTTGTGGGAGTTTTCAGTCTAGTGTACACATAGATACTAGCAGTTCTACTCCAACACCACATGATACACTCATAAATCAGTTGCACATATTTCTTTGATTAAGAGGGACAGTGAAGAGGAGCTTGATAACAGTATTATGCATAGCATTTACTTGTATCAGAGAGTTTTGTTATTTGCTGACCAAATTATAAGCTCTGTTATGAAATATTAAAATGGGACATCTTAGGAAACATACTGATATTGAATTATGAAAAAATAAGTACCCCAATAATAAGGTTTAAAAGGTTAATACTAGGCATAACAGTATTGTAGCTTGCCAAAACTGGCTGTTTATCCACTTGTCTACATGAGAAAAACAATCAATTTATAATAAGGTTTTTTTTTTTGGCAGCCTTACTTGTCAATATTCCATCACATCAAATTTTTACGCCTTGATACACTTGACCATACCCTCTGAAAAGTAGGCATTTTGATATATACCATGACACATCTTCCCTAGTCAAAAGATTTGTGCTAATTCTGGATACTATATTTTGAATATAAATTTAGTGTCAATGTGTTTCTTACATTTGTATTATCTACTGGGTAGTGGTATAGGAAATCTATTTAAACTCTGGAAATATCCATCATTCTAAATATTCTAAAAATGAGAAATTTCTCCAGTCAATATTTACTGATGATGTCCAATAAAAAGACAAAAAGGCCAAACATATCATATAAAATTGAGGTTTCCCTTTTTCCTTCTCCTGATAAATATTCTACTTCTATTTAGAAAATACAAGCTTCAGTTCTTTCTACAGTGGGGAACAATTTAAAAGTTTACACAGTTGAAAACGGTTCTTATGTAATCACCAGCATCGCATCTGTTACCTGTCTCAATGGTTGGTGATAATGAATACTTCTTTGCTGATAATGTATTCCAAATTTCTTTTAAGTCAGTAAAGTCACTTTCTCAGAGCATGGGTTTTGTTTGTTGTTTGTTTGTTTGTTTGTTTACAAGAGCAATCACCAAACCTATTCGTGACTGGCTTTTACTGGTCCTGATGTAAAACCTATCTTTTGATCACTTATTTATGAGTATGATGTTGCTTTACAAGGCATAATTGTAGAATGAAATATTTAAACATTCTCTGACAGATCTTCAGTAAAGCAATATGAATTTACATTACAAAGAATAGATGTTAATGAATACTAATAATCAATATAAGTCAGTTTACAAGGATTGTCAATAAACTCTCTATTCTGCTTTGCCACACAGAAAAAAGAATTCTAATAATCAATTCAGCTAGAAAGCTAATTTATATTAGTTGTTAATCATGCTGATGACTTTGTTATCACGGGTAGGGCATCATTTTTCACGTTAGGAATTTTCTTCTCATCCTCATTATGGAAATAAATAAAAAACAAAAAAATAAATTGCACCCTTATTTCTAAAGCCCTCCTCCAACGTCCTTGCTTCCTACAATGCATAAAATGGTATTTAAATAGCTACTGCTAACTTGGTGCATTCAGCCTCTCAAGGCTGTTTACAACCTGCTTACTACCTTCCTCTGTTCCCTTTGCTAGTGAGTGAACTTCTCATTAATAAAACCTAATATTTACAAGACAAAAATAACATCCCTAAGTTGCCATGTGATTTTGCCCTATTTTCAGATGAGATAAGTATTACATATTAATTAGAGGTACTTAGAATCTTAGGTCAGTTTTGCAATACAATTTTTCAGGTGCATTTTAAGGGTATTTGAAGACCATAAACCGATGTTAAATGACTTTTATTTTATTTTCTTTTTTTTTTTTTAAAACAAAAGGATTTGGAACGGTAACCTACCTTTATGTGACAGGCGTAACCGGGGGTGGGGGGTATCAGCTGTGTGACCTCCCGTCCAAAGCTCCAGTAAGTAACCCCACAGGAGCAAGGTGATAATGTGCCCAGCGGATGCCATGCTGCCGCGCTCAACGTGCCAGCCCTCTCCGCTCCTCACTTTAAGGAGGGTTTGAGTTTCACTTAGGACTTCCCTCCAGGGGCAGCGTGCGTGAGGCTTTGTCAGAAATCGAACGCGTTGTCATCAGAAAGCACAGTTCCAAAGTGCCATTTGTCAGGCTGTATTCGGATATGTAAAACCTTTCTTTCCTCAGGACAGTTGTTTATAAGCCGGGAGCAAGAGGACATTCCAAAGAGTGCGTCTTCAGAGCCATGTCCTGTCCAGAGCTCTCTTCAGCAACTAAGCCGGTGGATTCAGAAAGAAGCTGTATTTTTGAGTCACTTAGGCGAGCAGTTCATTCAGAAAAAAAGAAAGAAAAGAAATACGGAGCACACGCACTGCTGCCTTCTCCGTGGAGCTCTTCTCCTCTGGCTCACAGAAGCCTCTCAGAAGTCAGCCTCTTGCGCTGACTTGCCAAACTGCTAGTTTTAATTCACCTTTTACCTTGCTAATTAAAAACAAGAAGTGCCATTCCCTCTAGGAGGTGCAGGATCCACCCAGCAGGGATGCCGTCTGTCAGTGCGCTGTGTTTACAGGAAAGTTCAGGCAGGGTTGAGCAGCCTACTTGCTGTTTCTAGGAAGTATTTCTGGTCCACGTGCCCTGCTCCCATCCTCCCTCCCAGTTATAATCAAACCCCACGTTACTCAACAGAGGAGAGAAGTCCGCCTTTTGATGGAGGAGAGGGGTGAATCAGGAGGGGCATGATATATAACAGCTTGATTATTTAAGAATATGTAACAGACATGCATGTGGTGTCAGAAAGGGCTTTTAAATGCTCACTCACCAAGATTAATCCCTGAATAGATGCAATTGCATTTTTTAAATAATCTATGTGTAGCTATCCAATACCCAAGTTGATTTTCCCACTGTTTCCATATAGGTTTCTTTTTTTTTCCACTACAATTAAGGCTTTTTGTATCGCTTATATCTTAGAAATGTTATTTTTAACTCTTTTAAAGAAAGTGTATGTCAAGAGCCTGAAAAACAAATGTCATCTGTGATTATTTCATAGACTTGTTGAAACTAACAAATTATTTGCTTAGGCAAATTCTTCAAATCAAATTAAAAGCAAATCCTTTTTCCTAAAGCAAGTCATAAATTTCACTTCAAATTTAAGAATAATTAAACGTTAAAATAATCTTCTCCTAGTTAAGGTAACCATGGCAAAGTTGAAATTCACTACCCAAGGGATCCCTGTAAAGCAGGTATTAGAACATTCAGGATGTGAAATACCTCAGGCTTCAACTGCTATGCTCTTTCAAAGTTTATTTTCCAAGACACTATGTTTGTGTAAATAAGCTTAACACAATAGGTCAACTTTACAATCTACTTCCAATCAATCTCAAAAACTAAGCCAAACACTTTGGAGCTGTTGGCATGGAAATGAATGGTATTAAGATACCAATAAACTTGAATAGATATTTAATTTGATAGTGAAGAGTTAAATGGTAAACAAATGATCTCAACTATGATAACTTTTTCTTATTCTGTATTTTAAATGATAATGGCTAAGGACACCTTCTGAAAATTATAGTTTTGAAATCATGTAATTATAACAGAAAGATAGCATAGGTCACCCTGATATTTTGCATTATATATAAGCAAATGTACAGTCAGACATTCTTTGCCCATTTTTTAAAGCATGATATATTCTTATACAAGCAGAATATATTTAGCAAAATGTATTTAGCAAAATGTAAATGTCACTAGATATTATAAATAATTAGATTTCCAAGGTCTACAAAAGATAACAAACTCTAAACATCATTTAACAGTAAAGCAACATGAAGTATTTAGAGACTTTTAACCTGGGGTGGTCTCTGTAAGCACTTGCATATTTTAAAAGCCATTCTGATGAGCTACAGACCTAAAGGTTGCTCTAAATGTAATGTAGTATGCCTTTGAAATCCCCTTCAGAAGTGAAGTAAACTACAAAATAGATAGCAGCTTTTATATGCATTATTTAATAGTAAAATTCTGGGAAAAGTCAGCTTTTATATGCATTATGTAATAGCAAAATTCTGGGAAAAGTCAATGAGGTACCTATAACTATTATTACAAATACACGGCTACTGTCATACAACTGAAATTCTACTTAAGATTGCACAGTGCCTGTCCTAACTTATTATGGAATTGAGGCAATGTAAGACATTTCAACCATTTCATTAGCACAAAAAATACACACTGTTAACTGTCAAAAGGAGAATAAATGCTATGAATGCCAAGATTTGTCTTCAGTTTTATATGCCATCCTTCAGATTCAGTTAGGGAAATTTTGAAGTACATACCAAAATAACGCGTTCTTTGAGTTTCTCAGAATGTGCTTTGGTTTATTTGTTAGTCATCAATGTCATTACTTACTTCCTTTAATTACTCTTTATGTCCTTCTATCTTTCTCTTTATCCTATAGAAAACATACAGATGCTACCAAAAAGTGACTATTAAGAAAACTAAACATCCAGATCTGTTCATAGCCTCAGGTTCCCCATGTAGCTTTAGCCATGAGCATTGGAGTAAAGAGCCTTTGGAACCAATTAGTCATTCATATCATAAAATAAAACAAGAAGAATCCTCAAGAGCAGGGTCACCATATAATATGTTAATCAAACAAGGATTTTTTTTTTTTAGAGTAAAAGGGGCTTCTACTAATAATTACATACAAACCAAGAATATTATGGACAAATCAGAACATCAAAATCACACTACTTGGGAGAGATTTTTGGACCTCCTTAAGGAAACATGGAAATGGAAAAACTAAACAAACAAACAAAAAAAACTCTGACTGACCATCAACAGTAAGTGAAATGCTTTAGTGGGCTGAAGAGCTTTGGGATTAACAGCACAATCTGGTGATATTATTGTATTTGATTTGTACTAGTTTGAACAATATCAGACAACATAGAAAACCAGATGAGAAGAGAAATGCCAGTTCTGAAGGTATTGCTTGCCATGCCAAAGGTTTTATTCTCAAATCTCCCATTGCTGCTAGGCTTACATCATTGTAGGAAGGACACTCTCAATCTAGTAGTGAGGGAGAACAAAAAGAAAAACTGAGTGCTCGTCAGGAGTTCCAGGTTCCCCCATGGTACATTCTGTCACTGGTTTGCCAATTTTAACAACAGAAGAGCAACTGGACTCTAGAACAATTCTTCCCAGTATGTGGTCCCAGACTAGCTGCGGCTGAACAATGGGGGATACTTGTTAAAAGAGCAGATTCCTACATCCCACCCCATGTTCCCAGTTTGCCTGAAATTTTACATGATAAAATTTAAATTTTACTGATGTTTCTTTAGGCCGGTGTTACCCGAACATTAGGCATCTGTTTGCCACATTTACCATTTTTATTATAATGCATAATATCTACAATTAAAATGTAACTTAAATTTTGCATACAATGGAAACCATTACCCCACAGGCTCGATATGCTACTGATATTTTTCAAATATATGTTAAACTAAACAAACAATGTCGAAGTTATTGCTCTACCACTTAAAATTATTTTGCATACTATGGGAGACAGTACTCACTAATATCATTAATATTCCTTTCTGGGCATATGAGAGAACATACTTCCCAGCCCCTTGGCAGTCATGGAAAGCCATTTGACTAATTCTGGCCAAAGAAATAAAAGCAGAAGTGATATGTATCACATCTAGACTGAAGCAGTGAAATATTTCTATGAAATCCTTTTGTCTTTCTGAAGTCCTTTCTGTAGCAAAGGAGGAGAATTTACCTTGAAATGGTGGCACCGTGAGATTAAAGCATCTCGGATTATTGAATTGCCACACTGGGGATATTTACACTGGAAAGTGATTCAGGCCCACAACACAGACTTTATTTGAGTAGGAACTAAACATATTATGGTATGTTAAGCTACTTAGTTTATTTGTTACCACAGCATAACATAGCCTGTCCTGAATAAGAGAGGCTTTCGGAAACATGCTTTTGGATAAACATATAGCATCGACAAGTTATTGATGCTGTATTCCTATCTGTCACTAAAACTTACTTAAGAAGAAAGTTATTAATACAGGTAGAGAGAGATGTGGATACTTGGGAACCAAGTAAAAGGTAAAGTGATTCCTGTTTCACTTTAACAAAGAGGTGGAGTATACTCTTAGCTTTTCCAATTGAACATTTACACAAAATGATGTCATATGCATCATTTACAGGTGAACAACATGGTACTACACCTCAAGAACATTATGAATAAGACCACTAATAAATCAAAGTGCCACAATAGCAATGACGATGATCCTTTGTAGAACTGAAGACAGAATTTCTCTATGGTGGTTACGGCATTGCAGCTTCACTAATCCAATCCCTCTTCTACTCTGCTAGCCCTGCTAGCCCAATGATCTCCAATCTGGAGCACCACAAATGTCCCACCAATATGACCTGCTGCTGTCACCATTGCTGCTGCTGGGTTTTACAGGCCATGACTGCCGATACTTTTATTGGTCACTGAGTTCAGATGCCTTATATCACAGAATTTGCAAGGGATCCAGAGTCTGGATTGACTATTTCCCACATTCAGTGATTCAAGAAGCTGAGGACAAATAGATAACCAAATTATTCCTGATTTGTGTGCTACTGAGAATAGGCCTAAAAAATGGCATCTCATCAATTATTACTATCCAGGATCCAATCCATTCACTTGCCTGAAAGAGATTTGACTGATGCCATTCTGATGTCATCATGTGGATGGCTAACAACTCAATAAATTAGCTTTGTATTTTTATATTTTGATTAGATATTCTAAAAACCAAAACAACTCATAAAATTTGTGCAAAATTGCTCTTTTATGAAGTTTTCAAATTCTTTGTTTCTGACTTATACTAGGTTTATTCTCATTTTCTTTTAAGTCTTTGATCATAAGGAAAAGCAGAAGCAGCATCTTGAGACAGGTGCTAGCTTTAATGGATTTTAATCAAAGAGCAGTGATGATTCTCATGTCATTTTTACAGCAAAATAAATTATTATGGGTGTAATTAATTCTGAAAATCCTTTAATTTGTAGGTTCTGCGAGGTTTCCCTATACTCTTCGTTATGGGTTATAGAGACTTTCTCAAGTAAGGCAGAGCTCCAATCAGTTGCTTTAAAAAATGTAACAGAAATACCATAATATACCTTATTGGTTTCTATGTCTGTTGTAATATATTTGTAGCACCAATGGTGAATTTGTTGTAATATGTTACTAGTACTTTCAATACCTAACACTGTATTTCAAAGTGATTCTACTTTAAAAGGAGCAAAAATAATGATTACTGTTAATTTGTTATTTTCTATATGCTAGGCACCATGCAAGACATATTCATATATAATTCAATTAAACCCAGAAAACAGCTCTATGCAATAGGTACCATTTTTATTGCTACTTCCCCATAAGGAGAATCTAGGACACAGATGCTAAATAACTTGCCTGAGGTGAAATACTAGTAAGTGGCACAATGGCCATGTTAAACCCAGGCACGAGGGTCTGTGTTCTAAACATTACATTTATCTTTTCGGAGAAAATTATTTAGGCAAGACTTCATAATGGTTCTTCCAAATACTATCCTAGCAGAAAGCTTCCTTTAATAAATGTTAATAATGACCTATATATAAATTTAAAATAAAAATCTTTTAAGGCAGTTGGTGATTCAGTCAACAGTCAGCCTCTGTGATTGAACTCACCAGACATCCCAGGTTGTGTCTGATGGCAGAGCACACTGTATGCAATTTCACGTTTATAGAGGACCAGCTGCACAAATTTTAGTGATTTGGTTAGTTGATTCAATACTGGCCTTTGTAGACTGTTGGGTTTTGACTAGAGTCTCCTTAGCTTGGCAATCAGGCACAACACTGGAGCTAAATACAGTAGGCAAAATTATTAAAGAACAAATTTCTAAGGGAAGTAAGAAACTGAGTATTTTAAGAAAATTTTTCAGGTAATTATAGTCATTCTTATTTCTGGAAATATATAAATGTGTAAATATATATAAATACATACACACATGCAGAGACATATATTTCTAGTTATGGTTACAAAAGAAGAAAGAAGTTTCCAAGAAAGGATTAAGGGTAATAAATCACTTACAAATAGCTACTGATGTTTATATTATTTTGTACAAAATATTCCAACATTTTCAAACAATCTTCCCACTAATGTAGCTAAACTAAAGATGACGTTTTAAACTCTGTTCACTTAAGAAATGGACTCAGTATGAGAACAATAATAAATGCCATAAACTGCAGTAAAGAAGTTAACTATCCATTGGTTTCTTTAATCTTATCCTAGACTTTAAAGCCACCCATACTTTTCTTTCATCCTTGCAATAAATGATCTATTTTTCTCAAGGTCAGTTTCTGAATTGTTGACTTAAAAAAAAGGAAGGGAAGGAGGGTGGGAAGACAGAAATGTAAGTAATAATTCAAGGTAATTATTTTTTTAAATTTTCTCTTCTTTATTTCAAGTCTTGAGTTCTTTTTTATTTTGTCTATAATCTCCATCATCTTTTTTTAACTACCACAGCTAAAGCCAGACCCAAACTAGTTGGCATGGAGTGATTTATTCGGTAGATATTTATCAAGTGTGTATTATTTGCAGGTAATCTATATGGGCTTAAGATACTTAAAGGCCAAAAATTAGAAATTAGTTTCTACATTTTAATTATTTGGAGAATTTAGTTGTTCACTTTGTCTTGATAGAGGATAAATGGCCAATGTGTCAGCATAAAGTGAAGCTGAACCGTTATAAAAGAAGAAGAGGAAGGATTTAGACCAGACCAAATCATTTGTGGTACCAATGGTTAATTTGTTGTAATAGGTCACTAGTACTTTCAATACCTAGCACCGTACATCAAAGTGATTTATGAATTAGTCAGCTGGCAAGAAACTAAGTAAAATGGCCAAATATTGTGTTATGTTTTATAGTATTTTCAATTGCCATACAATTGGCAGATGGATATAAAATTTTACACATCACATAAAGCTAACATCAACTCAGTGAATATATCTGTTTGACATTAAAATAGGTAGAAACAAACACTAATTGTAAAGTGGTGAAGGCTATGACAGAAAATCATTGTATTCAAAATAAATTATACTTTGGCTTTGAAAATGCATTTGAGAGTTCAAAGTACTCACAATAACCAAGGAAAATCCTGGCAGAAGTCCTATGAAGGTTCTTTCCTCCAAGGATTTCCATTCCTTAACACCATTCCAAGTAACCATCCATGAAGGAGAGAAAATAATGCATGGAAAAGAGAATGTGATGTTGAACCTCTTGATGAGATGCTAAAGATAAAACAAGGAATCTTAATTTATTATTTTGTGTTATCTTTTATTCAGCTATACTATAATTTCCACAAATGATTTTGAAAAATTATTTTTGTACATAAAGCCAGACTTTACCTAAGGCAGGGTTTCAGTATAGTGTCTTTTTATTTGAATCTGTCATTTTATTATTGGGGTTACATTTGATGGGCAATATGAGCGGTTGTAATATTTTGCCTTACCAGGTAGTTCTGGCTAGCTATGTCCCAGTACATAACACTAGCACCATGTGGAGGCCAGGACTGGTACTACACGTTTTCAGTTGTCAAGGAAACTATAGCTACAAGCTATTTGTGCTCACTATTTGTTTCCTCTTACAAAATAAAGAATGTGCTTTATCAAGTTATAATGCAACACTTTATGTTCTGAACATAGCCACTTTTCACATTTTATAGAATGGATCTTGCCAGGGAAGGAGGAAAGGATTTAAATGTTCTTTGTAGAACGTTTAAGCTTTAAAAACATTGACTTCTGTTCAAAACATACTTCTTAACAGCTTAGAATTTTTAAAAGATGACCATAAATGTGGCAGAAACACAGGTGATAAATTTAAAAAAAAAAATGTCTTTTGAAAATGTGTTGCTTAAAATTTAGCAAACCCAGCTGAAAATTTGATAATTTGGAGGATTCCAATCAGCCCTGATCTGTGACTATTGTGTCTCATACCTAAAGCATCTCTAATATTACTATTACTGAGACACTGTTGTAATTACTACATATCCTCTTTATATACTCACATGTTCATAACAGTAAATAAATGATGCAAAAATATGTACAAAAAATCACCTTCTCTAAATCCCAACCTCATCCTACTTGCTTGCCAAAAGATAAAAACAAAATAAAACAATGTCTTTCCCCAAGATCTAAGCAGAAAGAATATTTTCAACCCAGGATTTCACTTTGTATTATCTGGGGCTAAGAAATTATCAGCTTTCCAAGGATAAATTAGTGTATGTGCGTAGAGCTATGCCTAAAATTAATTGCAGGAGAATTTTAATGCACTGCTTAATGATCTGAAGGTGGATTACTTATCATTGTTAAGAAAAGGTATAAACATGGAATTTCAATAAAAACTGCACTGAATGAAATTTTAATAGCTGAGCAAGAGCAAGAAAAACTAGTGCTTAGTGTTTGTACAATAAACTTGGTAAGAGTTATGCAGGACTAAAACATAAGAAACAACATTATGTTTTACAAAACAATGGAGAAAATTAAAGATTTCTTGAATGATGTAAGTTTTATAATAAAAGAGTCTACTTTACCAATTATTTTCAATGAAGTATGATTTATAGCATTAAAAACATGGCATTTTGGCCGGGCTCGGTGGCTCACGCCTGTAATCCTAGCACTCTGGGAGGCCAAGGTGGGTGGATTGTTTGAGCTCAGGAGTTCGAGACCAGCCTGAGCAAGAGCGAGACCCCTGTCTCTACTAAAAAATTGAAAGAATTTAGCTGGACAACTAAAAATATATTTAGAAAAAAATTTGCCAGGCATGGTGGCACATGCATGTAGTCCCAGCTACTCAGGAGGCTGAGGCAGGAGGATCGCTTGAGCCCAGGAGTTTGAGGTTGCTGTGAGCTAGGCTGATGCCACGGCACTCTAGCCCGGGCAACAGATTGAGACTCTGTCTCAAAATCAATCAATCAATAAATAAATAAATAAAAATAAAAACATGGCATTTTATCTATTCCTTTTTGATTACTTGATAAATTGTTTAAATTCCTAGATGCTATTTTTTATAATTTTTAAACTAAAAAATATTAACATTGACATGGATAAAAATAATTCAAATATAAATTTTCTCCATTATAAATAAGCAGTCAAGTTAGTTAAATATTTCTCCTAGAAGTTTTCATATTTCCCACTATTCACTATACAACTCTTTAAATTAATTTCTTTTCTACAAGATCAAATAAATTCACTCTATTGGATACTCACCCAACCACATAGAAAAATGTAATATTTTCCATCATAAAAATAAATTTTCCTCTAATCTCATTTATCTTTCAGCTAAAAACCCACCCAAATTGCTTTCATGTTAACATTAGAATATTAAAATATTTAACAAGTTTTCCTATTTCAATTTTTGGGGTATGAAAAGATCTGAATGAAAGTCTGTAAGTATCTTAGTTTTTTTTTTAATTTCTACGATTTGAACGATGAATTAATTTTTTTTATCTTGAGAACTAACTCTTATCCAGTAATTTTGAAAATAACATCATAAAAAGCAAAGTTAATTTTTCAGGATTTAAATAGTTTAGCTGTAGTATTATTCCTAATGGTTCATATTTTCAGAGGCATTGCTATAGATATAGAATATCTCCTGCGTACTGTTGGCAAGATGTAGGTACCAGGCAACCCAACACCACTCCATTCTCATTAATGAAATGAATGACCTTTGCAGAAAGACAATATACCCTCTCAGAATAAAAGAAAGCTAATATCTCACAATCAATATCAGAATAGCCTTAACACATTCTCAACATGGTCAGAATATAAAGGAATATAAAATGCTTTTGAAAACTGCTGAAGAATTAAATCTGCAGAAAATATTTTTATAAGATCTGTTATCTTAAAAAATTTTTAAGGATTTGTTTCTTTATAAAAAAGGTTTTTGAAAAATATGTATTACATGTTGAGAAAATGATATTTATTCTAGCTAAATTTATATTATTTGATAGGTGACAATACCATTAAAAACCTAGTCATTTACTCATTACAATGAGTAATTTTATTATTATTAGAGATTAATGAACACTAAATTTGGAGACGATGAATATTATCACAATCTTGATAGTGATGATTTCATAAATGCATACATGTGCCAATATGTATCAAATTATACTTTAAATATGTATATTTTATTGTATGTCAATTATACCTCAATAAACCAGTTAAAATTAATAATCATGATATTAGATATAAATTTTTTAACATAAATTTTTTGGTATTATTATGCTCAAAATGAGCCAATATAGAGAAACTTTGAAAAGAAAATTTTGTTAAATCATCATATTCTGCTCTAAATATAAATATCATGATCATTTAAAACTACACAGGTTGAGTATCGCTAATCCAAAAATCCAAAATCTGAAACTTTTTGAACACCAACACAATGCTTAAAGAAAATGCTTATTGGAGCATTTTGGATCTCACATTTTCAGATTAGGGATGCCAAAGTGGTAAATCCAAAGCAAATATTCTAAAATCTGAAAAAATCTGAAATTCAAAACATTTCTGGTCCCACTTCTGTTTTAGATAAGGGGTATTTAACCTATATTTAGCACTAATACACACTCCTGATATGACCATAATTTTATCTAAAAAATAAGCTTTTTTCCCCTTTTAGAAATGACCAGGACCTTGTTTTTTTGAGAAAAAAGCCCCAAAGTTCATCTCTTCCTCCCTCCAACAGGACACTGTGGGTTTCCTACCATTCTGATCTAGAGTAGCCGGGACAGCAGCCACAAGGCTGCATCATGTTCAGTATCCATCTTTCTCAAAAGCACTTACTCGTACTCCTTTAAAAAGACTCTGCTATTTTGGATCTTCCACCTTTTAAACTGATTACTCTGCCCCCATTGATGCTGTCTAGAACCCCTAATTACCTCCAATCTTTTACAGAAGACTTCAGCGTCACTCTCAGTGATTTCAATATTCAAATTACTAATCTAACAACACTTTCAATTCTTTAACCTTCTAATCATTTCTCCCTAAACCCTTAAATTTGAATCTCATGGTCACAACCTAGATATTGTTACCACAAAATTGCTCTATTTTCAAAAGCATCAATTCTGTAACCACCTTCTGAGCAAAAACTCGGGCCAGATAGTAAATATTACAGGTTTTCCACCTCATCACATCTCCACTGCAACTAATCAAGTCTGCCATTATGGTGCAAAACCAGACAAAGACAATAAGCAAGCAAATTGGCATGATTTTGTTAAGAATATATAAAACTTTATGGACACTGAAGCTTGAATTTTGTATAATTTTTACACGTCACAAAACATATGTCTGATTTTTTCCAACCATTTAGAAATGTCAATGTACTCCTGTAATACACTCAAATAAAAACAAAATAGAAATGTCAAATACTTTTTAGCTGTGGCTTGTACAAATGCAGGGCCAAATTTGGCCTGTAGGCTATAGTTTGCAACCGTGTTACATCTTGTCAGGATGTTTAGATTACTTACCTTTTGACTTTCTTCTAATCCATCAGCCTCTCTTCTCTTTACTTCTTCTTTATCTTGCTTAGATTCTAAGATTCCCCTGTTTCATTGATGCTATTGCCAATATCCTAACCCTGATTATCTGCTTTCTCTATGTCTATACCCACAGTAGCGAGGCACTAGTTCAAAAAGTCGTGGCAGGGAGGATGGATGTATACTACAGGTATAAACACTAACTCACTTGGACCCTCTTCACTGTCCAGCAAATTTAGGAAGTTTTGCTGTTAAACTCATGGCCTCACTTTTCTCAGTACTTTCTTCTAAAACTTGTCTTTTCAAATGTGTAATCTACCCCTCCCCAAAATTTTTCCTAAATCATAGCAGATAAACTGATGTCTATTTTATAGGGAAAAACCCTAGAAACTTACTGCATGTACTTTTTCCTCTCCTGCACCAATTGCTGTCAGTTAAATCAGATGTGGTATCCCTCCTTCTCCTGCCATCAGTATTTCTAGCTATAGGTTGAACTCTTTTTTCTTCTGCATCTTAGGAAGTTTACATTACCAATTGTTTCTTCTCTCTTTCAGTTGCTCTTCTTAAATGAATAAATGTACTCAAGTCTTCATATTAAAAAAAATACTAAAAAAACCCTATTCATTCTACTATCTCCTCAACTTTCTTTTCCCTATTACAGCAAAACTTTTTTTAAAGTCCACTTTACTCTCTTTTTTTCTATTCTTCAACTTTCTTTTCAAATTGTTAGTGTCAGGCCACTGCTCCCATCACACCAACAAATAGGTGAGTAATGGCCTCACTTCCATGTCACAAATCACTGCTCATTTTTCAGCTCTTATTTTTAAAAATGCAAATTTTAAAAAACCCAAACAATACTAAGAAACCTATAGCCCATAACTTTCATATCAAGATTTATGACATGGTCTATAACCATTTCCCTGTGTCCATTTAGAGGCCTACTCTTCTTACTCACCTATTTTACAAACATTTAATTCTCAATAGCTTGCTTTGAATATGTATTTTTTTTAAAAAAAAAATATTGTCAATATTCTTTTTATGTCAAGCTTAGAAATATTGAACACACAAACCATGGTTTTCTAGATATATTGATTATAACTGGGAAACAACATTACTACAGACTCAATGACTTAAAACAACACATTTATTATCTTAGTTTCTGGGAGAGGAATCTGGCATGGCTTATCTGGCTCTTCTGCTTAGGGCCTGGGCAAGGCGGAAATCAGTGTCTGCTGGAGCTGACATCTCATCTCAGGCTCTACCAGAGAAGGATCTGCTTCCAAGCATACCCAAGTTTCAGATGAGTTCAGCTTCTTGTAACTGTAGGACTGAGGGCTCCAGTGTCTCACAGCCTGTTACTTGGAGGCTGTCCTCAGTCCTAGAAGTCTTCCGTAGATTCTTGTCATGTGGGGTTCCTCAACATGGCCTCTGGTTTCCTCACAGTGAACAAGGGAGAGACTCCAACAAGATAAGCAATACAATCTGATATCACATAGTTATGTACACATGCATGTACATCACATCACTTTGCCCTACTCTATCTGTTAGAAGTAAGTCATGTGTCCTCCTGACAACTCAAGGGAATAGGATCACACAACGGCATGAACACTAGGAGCTGGGATCACTGGGGTCACCTTAAGAATCTGTCCACCACAGTGGGATGAGTCATGATGATGGAGACCACCATCCTGTGGTAAGCTAGTGGACTCTGACTTGTAGAGCCCCTGTGCTTCCTACATACTCAGTGAGCTCAAAGAGAAGGCCACAGTTGTGCAGACAGCCACATGACCTGGGACCGGGGCTGGGAGAAAGGCTGCTCCCAGGTGCAAATGTGACAAGTGTGAGGAGCACGGGGCCCGGCCAGGCCACGGACTCCACCCAGCAGCCGACCCTGTGAAGGCATCGGAGGTGCCCAGTGGCACCATGAAGGTCACCCTGAAGACTCTCCAGTAGCAGATCTTCAAGGTCAACCTTGACCTCAAGATGGTGAAAGCACTGAAAGAGAAGTTTGAATCTGAAAAGGGGAAGGATGATTTTCCAGTAGCAGGTCAAAAATTAATGTCTGCAGGCAAATCCTCGATGATACTGCTCTCAAAGAATATCGAATTGATGAGAAAAACTTTGTGTTGACTGTGGTGACGAAACCAAAGCAGCGACAACACCAGCACCAGCTACAGCTCAGCAATCAAATACTGCGGTTAGTTCCTCCACGGCAACAGCTGTGGCTCAAGCCCCCAACCCCTGGCTCTGCTTTGGCTCCCACTTCCACACCGGAATCTATCCCTCCAGCATCAGTGACAGCATCTTCTGGACCTGCACATGCTAATGCAACTAAACAACAGAAACCTGCAGAGACACCAGTGCTACTTCCCCAGCATCAACTGACAGTACCTCAAAAGATTCTTCTCTGTCAAACCTTTTTAAAGATGCAACAAATGCACTTTTGGCAAGTCAGTCCTATGACAATATGGTAGCTGAGATCATGCTAGTGGGCCATAAACAAGAGCATGTAATTGCCGCCCTGAGAGCCATTTTCAACACCACCCACAGAGCAGTGGAGTATCTTTCCTTGGAATCCCTGAAGGTAGAAAAAAATCAGGCTGTGGTTGACCCCCCTCCAACAGCTAGTACTGGGGCTCCTCAGTCTTCAGCAGTGGCTGCAGCTGCTGCAGTTACGACACCAACAGCTACAAGTTCTAGAGGACATCCCCTCGAAGTTTTACATAATCAGCCTCAATATCAACAGATGAAACAAATTACTCATCAGAATCCTTCCCTGCTTCCAGCATTGCTATAACGGATAGGTGGAAAGAATCCTTTTACTGCAGCAAAGTGGCCAACACCAAAGCATTTTATTCAGATGTTACCTGAGCCACTTCGAGAACCTGGTGGCCAGAGGAGAAGGTGGAGGTGGCAGTGGAGAAACTGCAGAAGCTGGATGTGGTCCTGTGAACTATAGAAAGGTTAAAGGCATTAGGATTTCCTGAAGGGCTTGTGATATGAGCGTATTTTGCTTATAAGAAGTATGAAAACTTGTCTGTCAAATTTCTTCTGTAGCAGAACTTTGATGAAGTTTGAAAAGGACTCTTTTGTATCCTACACTTCACACTAGTGCATCGTAATACTGTTTACTGGATTATCTGGAATGACTTGGGCTCATACCCATAGTACATTGTATCAGATAGTAGATTGTTGGGGACTGGAGGAAGGATCCAGGATGTAGGCAGGGATAAATACAGTGGGAGTCTGCTGGAATTAGCTGGTGCCACAGATCCACACTGTGTTATTATATAATACAAACAAAAAATCAGTTTTTGTAGATCTTTATTGCTTCTATAAAATAGTTGGTAACTTTTCCTAGAGTTCATTCTTTTTAGTGTACTAGACACAGAACTTTAGTGTAATGCTATGCTTTATATTTCTTTAACATTGGTTTCAGGAAGAATCTTTGCTACCTAAAATTTACAGTCTCTGTTTCCTGACAACACTGGATAAAGCTAGAGAAATTGAAAAAAAAATTCGTAGCAACTGTAAACAGAAATGCCAAATTGATGGTTAATTATTGCTGTTTCACATTAAGTATAAAATTACTGTATATGAAAGCCCATTCTTTCATGTTAAATACTTGAGGTGAGGGAAGGGAGAAAGGAAACCTTTTCTTAAAATGAAAATAATTGTTGTTATTTTAAAATTTCTTGAACACTGAATGAGAGGCCCTTCTATTAGTAACATGATTTGAAAAGCTGTATAAGTATAGGCAGAGTTATTTTCCTGTTTACACTTTTTTTGTTTGCTTTGGGGAAAATTGGTAGGTGTCTAATTACTGTATACTTCATTATTATATTGCAGTGAAAGATTTAAAACGATCATTGCATGTTTGCTTTTTGATGTATCCCTTTGTGAAATTAGCACTTTTGGGGGCCAAGGGAAAAATGCAGCAGTCATTCCCCCTCTCTCTTCCCTGTTCCTCAGCAAAAATATGTTTATCAGCAAGCCCTGAGTCAAACTGCTGCCTTTTGTAAAACCCACAAAATGCTAATTCAGTTTAAAATTAACGCAAATGTTTTGAAACTGAGTTTATGATATTTGTAAATGTTTTTCTTTATTAGATAAGAATGTATTAAAATTAAAGTTATTAGTATTATATTGCTTTCAAAAACAGAAGGTGGACTATAATCTTTTATTGCATTGGAAAGATTTCACTTTTGAAAGGGCTGGGACAAGTGGCTAGAAAGTGCTTTGGAAAATGTACAATCAAGATATCTCACAGCATAGTAAGAGAAAAAATCTTTTATAGCAAAAAAAAAAATCCATTCACCACAGTAAAACTTAAATTTGGCTTTCCCACACTTACTATTTTTTTTTTTTCCATTTAGGAGAAGAAAATCCAAAGGAACAAAATGTCAGCAACAGACCCTGGTATATTTCAGATGTTCATCTTTAACATCAATGTGTTTGTTCCTTCAATCAGAAAACCCTACAATTGGTTGAAAACTTGACTATGTTGGGGCTCAGAAAAATGTAACCCAGAAATATGCCACTTTGACATGAAGCAGCCTCAAGGTTTCTCTGACCCACCCCACCCTCAGTCTTTCAATCCTGTCTCTCCCAAATACTGGGTGAAGCTTTCCTCTGAAGTTCCCTCATCTACCTAGAAACCAGACCTGCCAAAGAAGAACACAATTGCCTTCCCTGAAGTTTCTTTCATTAGAAAGAGATTAAAATTCCCATCAGTGAGGGAGAGACTGAAAATTAAACACCACACCTAGAGCCCAGATGAACATCATCCTAAACCGTTGTTTGCTCTCTGTCCCATTCAACTGCCAAAGAAAATTATTTTGCAACCATTGTCTGAGAATTAGGCCTATTCATTTCCCATCCGTCAAATTGCCACATTTCCCCCATCTCCCCTTCCTCTATGAAGAAGGGGCGATGCCTCTGTGCCTCATTGGGTTATTGGGTAATCATTCTGCAATTCTCTATGTACGTTAAATAAATGTGTCTGTCTTTCTCTCCTGTTAATCTGGTTTGGTTAGCTCATTTTCAGCAATCCTTCGGAAGATGAAGGGGGAAGGTTTGCTCTTTGCTCCTACAAGTAGATATCAAAGATCTGCTCTTCAAGAAAGAGTTTACTTTTATAGGTAATAATTATAATATCTGTAGACTGGAAACTCACCCTAAGTGTAGTGAGGCATATTTTATTTCAAGAAAAAATTTAAATGTTCATTTCATGTCATATGAGTAGCATTCTATTCGCCATTCACCCTATTCTTTAAATAACTGTTTTGAAATAATTTATCACTTGAGAAGTACTTGCTATTTTAAAGGGCTTCCAATCAGTTGTTGGTAATCTTTTGGGAAAAAAAAAGAAAAGATATAATGAAAAGGCAATTTTAGGACCTATGTAAGCTAACAACATACGTTGGTCATATTCACTCTGGTTATTTTTATAACTCTGTTTAGAAGTCTTTCTTCAAAACCAGGACAGTAGCTTATGTAATTTGCTGTTTTCTTTGTCAACCTAAATAGTAAACAGAAAGGGAGACTCTATAAAAGAAAATGATGTTTGCTCTGAAATAGGCATTGCAATGTGAATATGCTTGTCATAGTAAACTATGTGCATATTCTGGCAGGTGAAAGGAGGCAAAGGAACAATGAAGAGGATTACATAATTGTTTTGAGATAATTATCTTTGGCTACAAGATCAATAAAAAGTGTGGCATAAGTCCAAGGTTTGGACAGGCAGTTGCATCGTAGGTGTTCTGGCAGAAGTATTTTTTTGTGTAAGGTTGTGACTGCCTTTAGTTGTGGGGTTTTTTTCCAGTCCTTTTTTATTTCAGCATGTTACAGGAGTACAGATGTTTAAGTTACATATATTGCCTTTGCTCCACCCGAGTCAGAGCTTCAAGCATGTCTATCCCCCAGACAGTGCGCATCATGCTTTGTGGTGGTTTTTATCAGGCATTTGTGCAACAGAACCCTCCTTTCTTGACCTTCCTCTACTCCATTTTTCCAATTTTTCTTTTAGCACAAATGAATTTATTTTCATTCTGACAACTTTCACATCTTTTATAAGTGGACTCTAACCAAGTTGTGACTAAAGTTAAATCTGATCTAATAATATGCTGCTGTTGTAAATAAAATGCCACTCTTTTATAAAACTATTCACAACTGTTTCTTGGACACCACTGTAGGACATTAGCTTATCTAGTCATTGAAGGATCCTTTATTAAAGTATGTGTCACCTATAAGGCAATCCTCACAGCATGAATCCCAAGAATTGCTTTATATCAAGGAACACATGATATACACAGATACACGCACGTAAGCACACACTCTGTCTCTCAACAAACTCAGAAAATTGAAAGAAAGCTTTGAAGTAACGCTTACAACTTAGGTTAAAATTAAGTTTAATTATATAAAATAATTACATTTTTTAGAATTTAGACAATTTAAAACTGATTAAAATTTAACTCATATTCCACCCTTTGGTTCTTTCCCTCTCTAAACTGGAAGAAAATGAACTGTTTTTCTAAAAATAATAAATGTATTGGTGTCATCTTTTTCACTCATAACAATAGGTGAAGGAAAGTCAAAATTGCAAATGGTGCAACTTTTTGCAAAAAACCAATGCAATTACAAAATTAAGTTCTGTGTTTTAATATTTGATATACAGTTGACTCTTGAACAATATGGAAGTTAGGGGCAATGACCCCCCTAGAAGTTGAAAATTTACATATAATTTTCGATTCCCCCAAAACTTAATGACTAATAGCTTACTGTTGATCAGAAGCCTTTGCAATAACATAGACAATAGATTAACACATTTTGAATGTTATATGTATTACATACTGTATTCTTACAATAACATAAGCTGGAGAAAAGAAAATGTTATTAAGAAAATCATAGAAGGAGAAAATATATTTACAGTACAGTACTGTATTTGTTGATACCATGAGTTTTCATGATCTGTTTACAAGATTAATCTTCTGTCTGAAATGGTGGGCAAACACAACTGCAGACCTCAATCTACCATCCATATCAAGCAATTCAACTTTTTCTTGTAATGTCATGACTTTTCTCTGCTTCTTGAGAACGCTTCTAGCATTACTGGTGGCACTTAGTATGGGTGGCATGGTGGTATTCAAGGTTTAAGTTATTGAACTAAACACAATAAAAAAAATACAGGAGAACCTTGAGAGATCACTTTTTGGCTGCCCTACGCAATTTACTGGAGAGTTGAACTACTCTAGGGGGAGTAATTAGTGTCACAAGGTGTTTAAGCAGATACTCAAAACACTTGCGCTCACTACAATAGCAACAGGAGGTGACTATAAAATTATTACAGTAATACAGTATGTACTACAGTTAATTTTACACAATTATGCTTTCATACTGCATCTTTATGTTCATTTACATTTCTCTGGACTGTGAATCGCACCATGTGCCCTCTGTATTTGTGTGCATAAGCTTTGATTAAAAATTTTAACTTTTTATAATAGACTTATTTATATTTTATGGTAGTAAATGATAATATAGACTAGTATCTACGTATATTTATGTATTCATGACATAACTTTTTCTTAATTTTTGGATCTTTCTAGGCTATGTGGTTTGTCTACAAGTTTTTTCGAATTGTTGTGAATCCCTCAAATTTTAAAAAATATATTTATTGAAAAAGTCCACATGTAAATGGACTTTCATAGTTCTACCTTCAAAGATCAACTGTTCAAAGATCAACTGTATTATCTTTGTCATCACATCTCTGCAAACATCTTTATTTTCAAACAGGAGGGATCACCCTATTCACACCATTTTTTGTCTTCATGCAGGTAATTTCCAATGAATATCATAGTAGCTTTTCTGTATGATCTCAATTACTTTTTATTGCTCTAAATTATTATGACAACAGTAGGTTTGAAAATGCTTTCTTTCTATTTTGTATTTCAGGAACACAGCAGAAGAACTAAGACTTTTCAATATCTTAAACTTTCTTAGAAAACATTCTTTTCTAAATCTTCATTAACTTTCAATGAAAAATGTATCCAGTTTTCTTCCTTTTGTGTATACAAGTGTCCACCCTTCCTGGAGGTGATTCTTCAATTGATGTTCTTATTCATCTTCTGGACTGTATAATTAGCATGTCTGTAACTACTCCTTTTTTAAGGTTTAGCATGTTAAAATAACTGAGTAGTCATTACTCATTCTCTTAACTTTCAGTCATCCTTACGTTTTCTACTGCTCTTTTAAAATATCAAGGCCTAATAAAATGTGACACATCCTTATGTAACTATAGTAGGCTGTCATTTAAAATCATGGTTTTTTGGAAGCCTATTTATTAACATGTTCAAAGTTTACGAAATAGTATTAGTTGGTAAAATTTAAATATAAAATTGTATATAAAGTAATGTTTGTATTATATAGAAATATCTTGCAGGAAATAGAGTTTAACAGTGTGTCTCTCTAAAGGAAATAAATTACATAATTTAAAATCTTTTCTTTATACTTTTCAATGTTTTCTATAATAAACATATTACAGGCATGCATTACATAGATTTTACACACATATATTTTATATACACACATACATATCTTACAAACATATTTTATATATACATAATTTGTATACAAAAATATTATATATCAATACATATGTTACATATACACAATAAAGGACTTTTATTTTCATGATTATTTTATTTTATTGTCATTTTGTCATTAATATGGTTTATGGGTATTTGAAATTAGATTGCTTTTTTGCAATTCTATTATTGGCTTTCCGGATGTTCTATTATCTCTGCATAAAAAGTCACCTATATGCTGTGCTGTAGATCAGAGGCCATCAAACTACAGCATACAAGCTAAATCTGTCAGCCCACATTGAGCTAAGAGGATTTTTAAGTAGTGAAAAAGAGTTGAAAAAAGAATACATTTGGGTGACACGTGAAAATTAAATTTCAGAGTTCAAAAATAAAGTATTATTGGAACACAGCCACATCCATTTGTTTTCATATTATCTGTGATTGCTTTTGCACTACTTCAGGGTTGAGTAGTTTAGACAGAGACTGAATGGCTCTCAAAACCTAAAATATTCACTATTGGTCCATTTACAGAAAGTTTACTGACCCCTGTTCATGATCTTTGCTTCTCAAATTGTATGTGCATACAAACCATAAAAGGAAATTCATAAAATGCAGGTTTTGATTCTGGGGTCTGCAACTCTGCATTTCAAACAAGCTCTAGGTGATGTGAATGTTGCTGCTCCATGAACCATATTCCAGGTAGTAAATCTCTAGGTAGCCACTTTGGTGTGACAGGCGAAATGTACTAGTCATTTAAAAAAAATCATTCCCAGGATGTTTTCCAGTGGGTGTGCATGTGTGTGTGTATGTGTGTGTGTATGACCCCGCATCACCCTTTTACTGAAAATCAATAATAATGGATCTAGACAGATTGTAAGTAGGGATAGGAAAAATGTATAACAAAAGAAATGGTTACAGAGCATTGATCTCTAGTAAATTTTTAGAGGAAAAATGCATAAATGTTATAGCATATAAAAATATTCAACACACACATACCAGGAGATTATATTTTCTAATATAATGATTCATGTAATTAAAAAAATATGTTATCTTCCTAGAAAGATAATAAAATGTTCAGTTCTTACATACGAGTAATAAATGTGCATATAAAATCTGCAATCATTATTAGATTATAATTAACTAGCTCTTTCCTCTTTTTGAGAAAATTATACCAAACTATGTTATAAAAACAAACCAAACCAAAAAAAAAAAGTGGTTCTGGTAATTTAAGTGTCGGTGATAGGCTATAGGAGTAGCTCTAAGCCACTCTTTCTCACCTCTGATGGAGGGACAAAGTAGCCTATTGTGTTGGAAGAGCTTTCCCAGGGAGGAACTAAGGAGTTATAAACTCTGCCGTGTGGAGTGCCCTTTGTGTGGATTCTTCTCACTTTCTAAATTGCTTCCTTCCCCCTAAGGCTAGTATGGTAAGGAGTTTGTGATTACTTCTCCTTGGGAGGTCCCTTTGTCCTTGTAAGATTTAGCAAAACCAGGGAAAGGAGGCCTGTACGTGCCAGCTTATGACAGCTCTTCTCTAGGCCTTGGGAGAAATGGTTCCTTTACTTGGGTCAGGATTCCTTGCTTCTGGTTAACAGAAAAGTTTGTTACAAGGAACAAGATTAGGAAAAAGGACACTAAGCTAATTCTAGTTTAGACCTTAAGATAGAAGGGCAGTTGAATTCCTATAGTATTAGGGGATCATAAAAACAAATAAATAAACAAATGTACACTTCCATTTATACCATAGTTGCATTCCTGAAAAATCCAGAAACTTTAAAACCAAGCAAAAATAATTGTTTGTTTATAGGTAAAATAGAATGAAGCTTCAGTTTCAGATAATCAGAAGTATTTCAACTATATGAATGTCAAGCAAGATATTTCAAAGCTATGTGAGAAAGTTTTCCTTGTGCCAAATTGTCCTTGTATTGCAGGATGGCTAGTGCCGCTGGCTGTCAACCACCATTCACTGACAGACTCTCCTAAACACTGTGAAACCAAAATCGCCTCACAGACCCCAAAAGGCCTCTGGTGACACAAAACCCATTAAGAACCTATCCTACAGAGCAAAGAATCAGAATCAGTAATAATAATAATGATAATGATAATAGTTAAGTTTTCAGGATATATTACCTTAACTCTTCTGGCAACAATTTTATCTCAGCTACCGAAATGATGTCCCTTTTTAAAAATAACTTCAAAAGTATGAGACTGTACATTTAAATGAAATATTTGAATGTTAATATAGGCCAATGTACCTGTTCAATTAATTTCAGACATTTTCGTTAGCTTCTCAATCTTCTGTGCCTATCTAATTCTGAGCTTAGTTTACAGCTAATTTTCTTCACTTAACTCATTCAGCATCTAGAGAGCACATATCTGCACTGAGCACAGTGATTAGCATTTCCTTAATCTGGTTAACCTTTAAATCAGAGCAGGATTATTTGATTATGTTATGTATGCAGATAATATCGAGCCCTTTTTTATTTAATGAAGATGTCTACAAGCCTATCACCATTACTTTCAATTTATTTCTACTAATGCAATAAAAATTATAAATTTCATGCACTCAAAATTCTTATACAAAAGAACACTATTCAGCTACTATTAGTATCTGGTCTTATTCCTTTACATTTTAAGTAGACTTCTCTTTGAAGATCGGGTTTAAATTTCCACGAAACACGAGGCCCCTGAATGGGTAGCATAAGAAACCGATTACACTGCTTTCCTTTATAGAATATTATATTTCCTGGGAAATGAGCCAGAGTCTGATCTAACTCATCTCAAACACTTTGAATGTTCTACCACATATTGCCTTGCAAAATCTTCCACAAACAGTAATAAAATATATTATTCCTAAATAACTTGATTTCCGCTTAAATACATTGATAGATGCTAACAATACTGCGGAACTGCTAAAGTCAGAAGAGTTTTCATTCCTTGTTTTCCAACTCCTAAACTGTGACCAAAGTCTTTTTGCAAAATTACCATTCTTACTGTGTTTAATTTTTTTCCTGTTTCTTTTTTCTTCCATGTTAGAATGTGCTGTTAAATCGAAAAGAGTCCCAGTGCAAAAAGTGGTTTCTAAATGGAGAGTTAGAGTAAATTTTCTTCCACTTTTCGTAATTTAGGACTGGGCTCCCGTGTTGATTCATAATTCTAAAAATGGTAGAATTTATTTTTTGCTTTTCTAAGGCAGAAGTCAGTTTGGCAATTTTTAAAGCGCTTTAAATGACCACTTTGACAACCTGGAGACCAAGGAAGTTTTCACAGCTCTGGGAATGGAAACAGCTGGACTGGTGAAGTGGTGGTGATTCAGCCTGAGTCACAAGCCCACACCCAAATGGAAAGTGTAAACCCTACAGGCCACAGGGGATCCCTAGAGCAAGGAATCCCCTTTGGGACCCACCACAGTCTCTGGTCTCACCCAGATTTCAGAGAGTATTTCTAGCTCCTCTTTATTTTTCCTATGGCTCCCCATCCCTTTCATCATAATTTATAGTAGTCTTTATTTACATTTCCAATAAGTACTGGTGAGTATGAGTAATTGCAGAATAAATTAAGATATGACCAATACACACCTGACACAACCCCAAAGAAAACATCAACCTACCCCATACCTGCCTTTAGTCTGGAAGTCTGGAGGAGTCCGGATATTTCTGGAGTCCCCAGAGGCAACAGCACTTCATATCTAACATGCAGGTAAGCCAGCTTAATGAGATACAGCAGACAGGATGTAGAGCACATTTCCCCACCCATCCAGATACACTGTAATAAAACCAATAGCTAACACTGACTAATGTTTACTCTGGCCAGGAACGATCTAAATCACCTTTCAGGCTTGATCTCCATTAATATATCACAACTCCTCTGTGAGGTGGACATTGTTATTATTTTCATGGTCATGTAGCTTGTAGCTGAGGAAGACAAAAACTGAACACAAGATCTTTGACTCTGGAGCCCAAGTTCTTACCAATTATGACTGTTAAAAACTAATTGTACTTTTTTCCTAAATAATGTAAATTTTAAGAAAGGAAAATTATAATCACTGTTGACGATTCATAATATATTCAACAAACATATATTAAGCAAAAGCTATGTTCAAACACTGTTCTAGTTACTGAGAATTCAACAATAAAACTGATAAATCACCTGATGCACTTACATCTCATGAAGAGACTTAGACAATAAATAAATAAATCAAATAAGTTGTATTGTGTAAATACAATAGAGAAAAAATCATGGAAAGAAAGTGGGTTATCAAAGTGATGAAATTTAAATGCTGTGTGGTTAGTAATGATCTCCCTGAAAAGGTGATAATTAAACCAAGACCTGAAGAAGGTGAGGAAACAAGCCCTTTCCCATCCTCAGCTCAGCCTAGCCTCCATGTAATAACTAATTTAAAGACATCTAGGAGCATTGTAAGGATGATCTGAGAATGGCAAGAAGATAGGGGGGCTACAGTGGAATGGGAAACAGGGAGAGTAGGAGATGAGCCCTGAAAGATAGCAGGGAAGTGGAGGTTTCTACTCAGATGAAAATTTGCAATTGCATCTTAACCAAAGGAGAGACGTAATATGATTTATGTTTTTAAAGGGATTACTCTAGGTTTGTATTGCAAATAGACTGGGAAAGTGGGGAGGGAGGAGTGTCAGTCTAGGAGACTTATTAGGAAACTTACTAAGATTCAGAGAAAAAATGATGTTTGCTTGGATCAGCAGAAGAGTATTGAAAGTTGGGGAAATGGTTTGCATTATGGACATATTTTGTAAGAGGAACTGATAGAATTTGCTAATCAATTGGATATGGGCTATCAGGTAAATTGCTGAGCATCTGGAAGAATGGAGATTTATTAGCTGAGATGTGGAAAATGGTAGGTGTAGCAAGTTTAGGTGTTATGCTAAACAAATATGATGAAGAGAGACAAGAGAGTTGAGAGAGTTTTCAAAAGACTGATCATAATGATTGATCATAGAATGTAAATGGACTGCAGAGGAATGATAAAATGAAGGTGGGCTGGGAGGTGAGGATAGGGATGGGAGATCAAGGATTGCAGGTCTTGATGAGGCTGTATGGTTGTTGGAGTCAGTACTGGAGTGGCGATTAATTTAACCAACATGAACTTTTGCTTCCTAAAGTCAGAAAACATATTAGAACATACCCTAGCAGAGCTCCTAACAGAGGCTAGTTCCTGGAGACTCTCATATATTCTATTTCAATATGAACTTTAGCTAACCTTAGATTTCATTAAATTATTAATTTAAAAATTGAATGATTTTCAATTACCTAAAAATTAGAGACCGGATGAGGAGACGACACCAGACAAGACCAGCTAGGGAAGAAGAGACTGGAGGAGGAAGAGAAGACCAGATTGGTTTAGGAAGAAGAGCCCAGACCAGACGAGGAAGAAGAGAGGAGACCAGAAGAGGAAGACAAGGAAGAGGAGACCAGACCAGACAAGGAAGAGGAGATGAGACTGGAAGAAGATGACAAGACCGGAAGAGGAGACCAAATTGGTGGAGGAAAATGAGACTAGACCAGAAGAAGAAGATGGGACCGGACAAGGAAGAAAGGAAGAGGAGACCAGACCAGACAAGGAAGAGAAGACTAGACCAGATCGGAAGAGGAGAGGAGACCAGAAGAGGAGACCAGACGTGCAGTGGAGATGAGACAGGACGAGGAAGAGATCAGACTGGATGAGGAAGACAGTGCTAAGTTCTTAATATGCAACACCTCATTCAGACCTCATGAACCATCTATAAGATAGGTGTTCTTTTTTTACCTTGTTTACAGATGAGGAAACTAAGGCTTAGAGAAGTTATATAATCTGCCCAAGGTAACGCCCTAACTCATGAAACTGAGAATCAAAACCAGGCCTGACTCCAGAGTTTTTGCTCTTGGCCATTATGCAAGTCAGATACATTCTTTCTGCCTATGTGGTGTTCCCACAGATTCCTCCAAAGGTGTCTTCAGGCTGGCCCTGGGGCTGAACCACAGCTGCTGTCCTGGTGATTTCCAACCCCAGATTTTCTTTTTACTGTGGCTGAGGGGAGGAGCACAGTCCTGGGCTGGAGGGCAGAAATTGGGCTTCTTGTGCTATTCCGTCTCTGGACCCAGAGGGTGAACTCTCAGCAGGCATCTCTTGCACTAGGCCTCACTTGCCCCATTGATAACATGGGAAGAATAATCCTACTCCTGGTGCCTGCCAAAATTACTCTTTTTTGAAATCATATATGAAAAAATATGCATAAAGGATTACCACTTATTAGACTATGAATAGATCAAGCCCCCAACCAAAGTTCTAGACTTAATTCCCAAAAGTTCCCAGCAAACTTGGAAAACCTCCAAAGGATTCTTACCTCCCTGCCTTTGTTCATGCCTTTCCATGCATCCGAAAATCCTCCTCATCTTCATCTACCATAATCCTACCTATCCAAAAGGCCTAGTTCACAGGCTTCCTCCTAGAAGGTGTCTGTAGAAAGCTGTCCTTGAGGTGATCCATTTCTCCTACCTAATCTTGGCTGTAAGCACTTAAGACAGACATCACGCCTAGCCTTACCATGTAATTACTGATGTATAGGACATCTCCTCTATGGAGGACATGTGTTGGTTTTTGCTTGCCTAATATCTTCTCTTCCCTTTAGTAACAGTAACTTGATTTTCCTGTGGTGAACAACCTTCCCTCACTTTTAATCCATATGATTTGGATGGTGTCAACCCCACTTCCAAATCCAGAGGTAGGCATGTGATGTAGGCCTATTCAGAGTTACTATAATGGGTTCAGTGAAGGGCAAGTGACTCAATTTAAAGCATTGAGAATTAATCCTAGGACTTTTTCTAGGACCATTGGCATAAAAAGCTCTATTTTTGCTACAGTTGGTTGTAAACTTGGAGCTGAAGATTATATAATGAGCAAAGGCTCCGCTGGTGTGCACATGTGATACAAATATACCGGGAAGGAGCCAACATAGTCAGATGCCTCGGATTGTCCATTTTTAAAAAGACTAAATATTGTTTAGTAGCTGTTCCTACTAACTTTGGTGAAGTAGAAGAATGAACGCCAGATTTTGGTGGGTTAAGGCATAAATTGAAAGTCATAAATTGAAGATATTTAATTTAAATAAAATGGCAGGTAATATTAAATTTTCTTGATTGCAAAGGATATCAATCCTTGCTGGGAAAGGAAGTGTGTATATTGCGGGGTTTGAGTGGGGTATGGATCAGAGAAGGTTTACAAGAGGAAACAAGACTTGTGTTGAACTTAAAAGACAAATGGGCATTTTTGAAAAAATGAAAGTCTGGAGGAAGGGGCAAAGCATCTAGCCTGAGGGAATGGGATGAGAGAAGGTGGCAGGCAGGAGTTTAGAGTGGAAGGGGAAGAGGGCAAAGATGAAGCTGGAGACATAGAGAAAAATCAGGTTTTGGCAAAAAAATCATCAGGTTTTGGCAATTATTTAGAGGTAAGAAGTAAGCAGAAATGGAGGTGTCATCTCTCGGTTTTCTTGCTTGGATGGTAGGGTTCTTATTGATAGCAAAACCAAGAGAAAGCACTACAGGAAGTGCAAAATGATGCATTATATTCTAGACAAGTTTCCAATAGAACATACAGTGGTTATGTAAGATAAAAATTGGGATGGAATGGATTAGGAAGATATGGATTGGAAAGTGTTGATTGGCAGTAACCAGTCCATGGATTCTACTTAAAACCTGCTATTGGAGCTGTGAAGATGGACATAAATGCTCATCAAGAGAAAACACAAGTATAGAAACTGGCTGAGCAAAAAACTCAGGAGAACAGTAACATTTAATTTTCATACAGAGGAAGGAGAGCCTAGGAGGAATAAAGGAACTATAAACCAAAGGTAAAGCATAAAAGATCCAAGGGAGGTGAGAGAGAATCTCAAGAAGGAAATAGAAACCAACTTTAAATGTAAACTCTAAATCACACAAGAACCTCTGGCTCTGGCAATGGGGCAGGGGTCACTGGTTTACTTAATGGTGCAGTCACTCACTGTGGACATGGAAGCCAGATTATAGTTGCTTGAAGAGCGAGTAAAAGGCTTAGGGGCTCATGAATACCGTATTTTGCCAAATGATCCTCACTTTGAACACATTCTGTACGTGGCTGTTTTTGCTCTCTGTGACTGTGATGGGAGGGAGGTTCTTGATTCCTATCACCATTCTCAGCAGTTTTACAACCAAACTTTTGAACATAAGATGCAAAGTAATTTTATGTTGTAAATGTAATGTGGCAATTTCTCATCTATGGATACTAAGCTATGATATTCTTAGAAATAGTTTCCATTTTAATGCAAAATTACATAACTTCACAACTTCATTTTATAATCTGAGGATATAATTATTCACACACACTGACAAGCATCATGAACATCTAAAAGGTAGAAACCAAAATATTTCAAAGATAAGTTGTTTATATGGTTTCTATGAGGAAAACTTGCAGCTCAAAATTCAGCCGTCTTGAGTGCTTAAATGAGCAGTGGACACTGGGAGAAAGCAGAAGGGTCTTTACACCTTAGAATTTGTTGCTTGGTAAGATCTCTACATCACATGACTTCAATTCCCTTTTTAAAGAATGGTCCTCAAGCACATGCAGCCTCACGTCATCATTTTTAACTACTAGAAATGCAATGCAAACATATAAGCCTTCAAGGAAAATGGAGAAAAATATAAAAAGGTGGCTGTTTTGGCCTGATTTCCTGAATTGTTTTCATAATTTGTGAAAATTTCTGAAGATTTGAAGTGATTATTTCACTGTTTTTCACACTTATACACATTTTGTGATCATCATTAAGAAGCTTCTTCACATACCTAACCCTATTCTGTTAGTGTGAAATTATTTAATATTAATAGTGTAATAATATGAGTCACTGGACTTGGGAATCATCTTCACAGAGTTTTATATTTTCGTCATAGCCATTAGAATGTTATAATGTGCACATCTGTGAATTTTAAATAGATTTGGTAGGAATAATCAATCTCCTCAAGTTTGTATGCTTCCTCAAGAAAAAAAAATCAAATTGATCTTAGCTGCCAGATTATTTAAAATTCTATCAGATTTCCACCATAAGGTAAGTCAGTGGTTATCTTTCTAAAATCTCAAGGACTTCTTTAAGAGTTACAGGAGATTATACTTCTTGCAACAAGTCTAACTCTATTGTTATCTCCTTGATTTTGATTTTCTGAAAGTTTGACAGAACTGAAATAATAAGAAATAGGGTGGGGAGTACTTTGTTTGTTTATGTAACTGTGAGAAACCTAGCGAAAAGCCCTGGGCTTCCATCTGATTCACAGAAGGTGAAAGGGTCAGGTGCCCGAGGTGCGATCTCAGAGGGAGGAGTCATGGGAAAGAGCTTCAGGACTGATAAGGTGTAGGGCGGTGGGGATCTAAGGTCTAGGGCTGTGGGAATCACCTTGTTGGTTTCAGCAGCTGTGATTTGTACTGAATACCCGACAAACTCCTTCCCTCCCAGGGAGAAATAGATGGAATGTAGATTCTCCACTTTCCCCCAGGGCTTTGAAACTGGAGGGAACGCTTTAGCATCTCTAAGGCCTTAGCAAGCTGAAGATATTTAAGACTCACAGGGAGAGGGGCCAGAGTTTCCCCATAAATCAAAGTTAAGGACTTTGCACTATTAGAACTTCAATGAGTGCATTATCTTGACATTGTTTTGACAGGCATTTTAAAAATGAAACCAAACAAATAACAAATTGAAGAATAGGGGAGGAGGTAGAAGAGTTTGCTATCTAAAAGCCTATTTATAGATTTGCACACAATGAGCCAGATCTTTTACTCAGATTATGGTGTTGCACAAATTTGTGGTGTAATCTCTATGGCCGTAAATAATTTAAGCCTGTGTAACATCTACCTAATTATTTGGAATGAAGAAAGCAAACTTAAAAGCTTTGTAGAATCAGAGGGTTGGTATGCACTGAATACTTAATAATAATAAGCTGCATAACTTCAGAGGATAATTGTACCTCTCTGGACTTCAGCTTCTTTATTTGAAAAATAAAGAAGTTGGAATAGGTGTTCAAAATCCTATTATCTCAAATTCTTTTTTTTAATTTTTTTATTTAGTTTTTTTATTTTTCTTTATTGGAAAACAGTTCATTCTATCAGATAGAATGAGTGTTGCCCTCAAATTCTTGATTTTTAAATTATAAGTATAGGTCTATTTCAAACCTTATAAGCATTGTATAATTCACAAATTGCTGTTTTATTATTTTAGTTTTTTATTTTTCTAAGTATAAAGTCATTTATGCTCAATGTAAAAACAGTCAGAGAACTATTTAAGAAAAACTATAAACACATTATTCTGGGAAATCTGCAATGAAAATTTTTGTGTCTATAAGTATAAACTTATTATAATACACACACATATTAAATTGGGATAATACTATTCATGCCATTTCATTATTCACTTTTTGTCTTAAAATGGATCATATATTTTTTTATGACTATGTTAGTTTTGCTAATAAAGGCTGAATATTTTACTCTATGTATATTTTGTGTATAAACCATCATTTATTTTTAAAAATCTTAGTATTGCTGATGAACACTATCAATAGATATCAACAATGTTCAAGAGTGTAATCAACTGCTGAACTTTCAGTTGCTTTCTGCCTTTCTGCTATTGTTTATAATGCTTCACTAAGCACACTTACACATATTTACAAACTTCTCTGAGTATTTCCTTAAGATAAATTCCAAGAAGTAGAATTGTTATATCAAAGGGAATGTGAATGTGTGTTTAAATGTGATGTTATTTTTTTATTTAAATAACATCATAATTTTGTAAAATGCACAAAATTGATTAGTCATAATTTCCTGTTAACTCTTTGTTGAACTTCCATTATGTGATTTTCCTAGGACTACATCTGTTAACATTGCTGACATTAAAAGCATTTTGCAAGAATATATTTTGAAAATTGTGGTATGTTTATCACTCCCATTGGGGCAAGGGAGAAGGAAATAAGGGCAAACCAGGCCCTGAGATTTTCATGCAGTGATTGGCAGAGACATGCACCAAGCAGGCCCATTGTTCTGGTAACTGGCGGAGGTAAAAACAAGGAGCCTTGGGTTGCTGTCCCTTGGGCCCACATAAATTTTGTTATTCTTTTTCACATACTGTGAGTAAGTAATCCCACAGAATTTTAATAGCCAAAGGCTATAAGTCAATGCAATTATTTATTATAATTTTGATTGGTACCAGAAAATTCAATTTAGCTGCAAATTAGTAAAAAATGCCATTTAAAAACATTCTTTTATCAGGTACCATGTTCTGTATCTTAAATGCATTTTTGTTAAATTTGCAAGAAGAAACAAAAGAAGAAAGAAAAAGTAAAATAGAAGTCCTGCACTGTAGGTTCTGATGTACCTATATAAAGATGAGGTAATGATGAGGACATTATGTTGAGGGAACTAATCCAGTCGCAGAAAGACAGATGATGTATAATTCCACTTATATGACATATCTAAAATAGAGTCATAGAATCAGTGTGGAATGGTGTCATCAGGATCTGGAAGGAGGGGAAAATGGGTTGTTACTAATAAACAGGCATGAAATTTTAGTAAACCAAGATGAATAGAGATCTTCTGTAAAACATTGGGCCTACCTATAGTCAACAATAATGTATTGCATTATAGGAGTGGAAAGGTGTGATACCTTTCTTAGCCCGTCGTAAAGGTCATGGCCAACACTCCTATAACAAAAGACAGGTTAGCAAGAGAAAAGCTTAACAAATTTATTTAACCAAGGTTTAACATGACACAAAAATAAAGACCCAAATACCCAGGGAAAACTGTCCTAAAATGGACATATTAAAATATTAAAATATGCTTAGGTTCAATGAAGAAAGGACAGCCATGTAGAAATGTGATTGGATAAACGGGTATGATCTAATGATAATAGACTCGGGGTCAGGGGTGGGGGCCACCCATCAAGGCCTGTATGTTCAGATTCTTTTTGGCCTGTCTGTGTAGTATTTCTTCCACCAGGGAAAGGAAAAGAGAGTGAGAGCGATCTTTCCAGGTTTTATGGCTTGCTTTAGAAGAGAAAAGTTCTAGTGTCTATGACCCACCTTGGAGAAGAGGAATCTGACTTCTATGACTCTCTCTAGGGAGAAAAAGGGTGGAAAACAGGAGGGCAGGAGAAGGTTATAGAGAAAGTGCTTCTGAGGCCTTCCAGTGTCCTTCAGTTCAAAGTATTCAGCACACCAAGGTACCATACTTTGGGGTATCATGTTCTGAGCCCCAAAATTACACTTAAAAATTTGTGAAAATGGTGAATTTCACGCTAAATGTTCTTACCACAAGACGATTTTTAAAAATGATAAAATTGAGGAATAGAACTGTCAAACAGCCTGCCCAAGTTTAAAAAGCTAGCAAGTGGAGGATTAAAATTAGATTTGAGGCTCTTCATTCATTATTCCATTATTTCTCTTAACACATCATGTTTTCTTTATAGTAAGTTTATAGAATATAATAAAGCCATCTCAATACAAGGATCAACTGAAATTTATCACTTATACTTTTTGAGTGAAGATAGTTATAACCTTGCACTTCTCCTCTTTGGTATTGTTTGTTTAGTCTCATTTTAGGATAGGTCTCATTCCTATCCTAAAAACATAAGGTGTGGGGTGAATTCTGTTCCTTATCCTTTTTCCTACCAAACATGGGATGAGTGAGTTGCACTAACTTGCTCATTTTCCCCCACTCCAGTTTCATGGTTTCTCAATTAATATATTATTACCTATTCCACTCTTATTTATTCATTCCCATGGGGGATTTTGGTCACTATGTAGCAGATGAGCCCTTTCCACTAAGAGCCCGAACAATATCTCAACATACCGATCAATAAGAGATTTTTTTTTCTTAAAGTTGATGGAAGATTTGAGGAGCTACTAAATAAGATTAGACCTTTGTTTTATAAAAGATACATGTGTATTAAATATCTTCCATCACATAAATCTTAATAATATTTTATAGAGACTATATATCCTCACCGAGTCATATGGGTTACTTCTCCCTCTTTAAATAGTTGAGAAAAATGGAATCACAGAAGTATTACATGACTTCGGCGGGGTTACTTAGCAAACCAGCTGCAGAATTGCAGAGTTTAGCTCAAACCAGCTAAATTAAAATACGGGAGTGCTTTTTAAAAATAAAGCTGTAAAAGCTTTAAAATAATCAGCAGAGTAAACTAAAACTACTTAATGAATACCAGACAATCAAAGAGGCTTTGTTTTATTTTTACCAAAGGCAGATATTCTAAAAGTATGTAGCTGATCTTAAAGATACTGAGTTTTTCAATCATAAAACATCCTCAGATAAATAAGATTCACACAGGGATTAAGTTTGTTTAGTTCTGCTCAAGGTTATGGAGCAAGTATAATAGAGAAAGGCTTTTAGAAACCTACTCAAGTAAGTCATTTTGATCTTTTTATCTTAATTGCTCTTTATCTCCTGATAGTTTGCTTCTCAGCTTTAGTGTCGGGTTAAATTTTTTCTTTTTCTTTTTTTGGTCTGGCCTTTACTTTGTGCTTGTCTCTTGTTGTAATGACAATTCTACATCTGTAATATTCATTCCAGAATGTATTGTGTATACTCTTTGTTTAAATGGTTAGTTTCAAAAATATTTAAGAAGCTTTCTTTACCTAAAATAAACATTTTGAAGAACCATTTAGGAGGAAGAGAGATGATGAGTAGTGTGTTTGAGTTTAAGCATAACTGTGACTCAAAGGGAGAAATTTTTACTGCATTGTAAAAATTGTTTCAATCCTTCCTCATTAAAGCAAATAATTTAGTTGCCTAAAAGTCTAAAATACCCATATCATCCAAACAGAAATCAAAGGGCTGAGATATGTGTGGCATTTGTTATTTGAATTCCTATACCATTCTGTGCTGGAGTGTTAACTGGCAGGTAAATTGTGAAACTCGATGAAATGCCAAGCTTAAAATAAAAGGTCATACATTGAAATATTTACAATTTGATATAATATTTAAAAATTTTTACTGAACGTTTTATGACATTTATTTGGTTCAGAAGAGAAACCAATTTTACTCTAAACACCTAACACATATAATTGATCATTCCATAAAACCTGATCTTTAATGACACCTTAATAGCTGAAAAGTTGAGTAGAAAAAAAAAAGAAACAGGAATATGCAATAACATTAAAATATGTGAAATCAAGAACAAAATAAATCTAATATTTTTAAAGACCTATATTATTATTAATTTGTATAAACAATTGATAAGATAGTTTTTTAAAAGCACTAGTTCATTTTCTATCTGAAAACTCAAACTTTCTTGACTTTCATTCCATCGCAGTGTTCACTATGGAATTTTGGAAATATAAAACTTACTAGAGTAAGAGTTGGCAGGGCGCTGTGGCTCTCGCCTGTAATCCTAGCACTCTGGGAGGCCGAGGCGGGCGGATTGCTCAAGGTCAGGAGTTCAAAACCAGCCTGAGCAAGAGCGAGACCCCGTCTCTACTAAAATAGAAAGAAATTAAGGACAACTAAAAATATATGTATAGAGTAAATATTAGCCGGGCATGGTGGCGCATGCCTGTAGTCCCAGCTACTCGGGAGGCTGAGGCAGTAGGATTGCTTGAGCCCAGGAGTTTGAGGTTGCTGTGAGCTAGGCTGATGCCACGGCACTCTAGCCCGGGCAACAGAGTGAGACACTGTCTCAAAAAAAGAAAAAAAAAAAAAATTTCTGATTAAATAAATTGCACTTGTAATAGACAATCTAAATAAGATAATTTTCCTTAAGTTTTCATGAACACATCCCATATTCCAGAGAGTAACAGGGAGTGGAAGACAGAAAGGTTACCTCTTTCTGAGTAGGAGAGTGGAATGGCCACATTTTGAACACGCTCCGCATCTAAAGTCTCCAAGTACCAAGTGCACATACTCTGCTCTGGTCTAAGAATGGAAACCAGCCCTCTGTTAGTGCCTGTTTCTGAGGCATTGGGAAGGAGAGTCTGCAATTAGGAAGAAAAGTCATCATGGATAAGGAGTTGGGCAAAATAAACAAATTACAGAGCTGATCTATATGCATGTCCTATTCCAAATCTCAAAAAAAAAAAAGAACTTCTTTAAATAATTAAAGAATTCTTTTCATCTCTATGTTCACATACCCATATGTACACATGGAAAAAGTACCATAGGATTGTCTCAGTTTGGGCTGCTATAATAAAGTACTGCAGGTTATGTGGTTTATAAACAACAGAAATTAATTTCTCTCAATCCTGGAGGCTGGAAGTCTGAGATCAGAGGGCCAGCATGGTCAAGTTCTGGTGTCAGGCCTCTTTCATAATGGAACTAGTCCCATACACGAGGGCTCTGCCCTCATGACCTAATCACCTGCGAAAGGGCCCCCATCCTAATACTAACACACTGTGGGTTGGAATTTCAACGTACGAATTGGGGGGGGGGGCGGTCACAAACATTCAGTCTATAAAAATGATCTTTGATCAAGAATAGCAGATGTACAGTGAAATTCTCAAGCACTTCAATTCACCTGAATTAAGATTTACTATGTCACATGGCACAGTGGCTCATGCCTATAATCCTAGCTACTTGGGAGGATAACTTGAGGCCAGGAGTTCCAGACCCTCCTGGGCAACATAGTGAGACCCTGTCTCTAAAAAAAATTTTTTAAATTATCTGGGCACAGTGGCATGCATCTGTAGTCCCAGTTACTTGGGAGCCTAAGAAGGACTGCTTAAGCCCAGAAGTTAGAGGCTGCAGTGAGGTATGATCATGCCACTCTAGCCTGAGCAACAGAGTAAGACTCCATCTCAAAAAAAAAAAAAAATATATATATATATATATATACATACATATATAAATATTTAATTACTATGTCAAGTACTGAGACTACCCAAGGGATTCAGAGTTTTTGAAAAACTGGGAGAGACTTGACCATACAATGGCCTCAGGACCTTAAGACCAGTGGCCAGCCTGACACGGCGGCTCGCACCTATAATACTAGCACTCTGGGAGGCTGAAGCAGGAGGATCACTTGAGCTCAGGAGTTCTAGACCAGCCTAAGCAAGAGCAAGACCTCGTCTCTACAAAACAATAGAAAAAATTAGCTAGGCGTGGTGGCACATACCTGTAGTCCCAGCTACTTAGGAGGCTGGGGCAGGAGGATCTCCTGAGCCCAGGAGTTTGAGGTTGCTGTGAGCTATAATGATGCCATTGCACTCTAGCTGGGGCAACAGAACGAGACTCTGTCTCAAAAAAAAAATAAAAAAAGAAAGAAACAGTGGCCTAGCACATAGTAGGCATTCAATAAATACAAATCCCCTTTCCCCCAACTTCGCTCTTTTCCTTCAAATGTTGTCTTTGTTATAATGTCATTAAGAAGGAAATTACCTTATTATTTGTCAATTAAAAAAATTTTTTAAAAAAGGAGTCAACATGTGACATGTTGCTAAAAAAATAAATAAATTTTAAAAAAAAGAAAAAAAATTAATAAAAAAAAGAGAAGGAAATCATCTATGTGCCATTATACTATGTCTCCTATGTAAGAGCCTGAATAGGAAGTTTTCTCTTGAATTGAGTGCCAGAGAAAATTTGACCTACCCTGAGGAAATGGCATGCTTCTTCCTTTCTAAGGAAGTTGTAAAATGTAACATGCTTTACTTTCTGCTCTGGCTGCAAAAAACTCCGGCAAAATCAATGTATGGCTATCTCTTACAATTAACACAATTTATTCCTTTTTCTTTTTCTTCAGCTGAACTCTTCCATTTCTAGTCTATTAACTACCTCCCCTACTCCCACCCCCCAGACATAATTTTAAAACCTTCAAGGTAGAGGCAAGAAGGCAGGAATAAAAAAATACAAAATATTTAGTTGGAAAGATAATATGACCGATGCCTATAAAATTATATATAAACTGGGTTAAGACAGCTTTGTTTACCAAATTCCAGAATATTACAAGATAGGCTTAACACAAATAAAAAGAAGTACAACTTCATACAGGGTGAAATTCATTTATTAGAGTAAGGGGTTATATAGGCTAAATGTAAATGGACATGTAAAAGGTTACCATAAAAAATGGCAGATCCATCATTAAAGTGCTTAAAAATGAAAAAAAAAATGGCAGATCCTTAATAGCTTAAGCTAATCCAGAGCATTTAAAAAAATGCCTCAAAGGTAAGGTTGGGTTAAGGGTTTAGTGATGACATCTATAATAAGGTCCTTATTCACTGCTGGAAACATAGCCCAGGGGTGGATGAACTGAGTGCTATAATCTTATTGTTTGCATGACAGACTCTAAAGAATAAAGTTGATTCTATAAGGTTCTTAGTAACTTCAATACTAAATAGCTAAACCACAATGGAAACCCATTAAAACATATTCTCAGGTACAAATCATTAAGAACCCACTGGAGTAAGAAAATGAAAAGGCAGGAAATTATGAGGAAAACAACTGTAGAGAGGAGACTTTGGTAGAGGGTGCCCTTCACCTCCCTGCTCTTTTTTTCTTTTTCTTTTTTTTTTGAGACAGGGTCTTGCTCTGTCGCCCAGACTGGAGTGCAGTGGCATCATCATAGCTCACTGCAACCTTAAAGCCCAAGGCTCAAGCAATCCTCCTGCCTCAGCCTCCTGAGTAGTGGGGACTACAGGAGGGTGCACCTGGCTAATTTTTTTAAAAAATTTTTTGTAGAGATGAAGTCTTGCTATGTTGCTCAAGCTGGTCTCAAACGTCTGGTCTCAAGTGATCCTCCCGCCTCAACCTCCTAAAGTGCTGGGATTACAAGTGTGAGTCACCAAGCCTAGCACTCCCTTTTTAAAAGAAATTTTTATTAAGTTAAAATATACATATATGGTTTGCCACCTTTACCTGCTGTAACTGTATACATCAGTAGTGGTAAACACATTTATGTTTTTTTCCTCTTCCTTCTTCCCTCTCTCCCCTCCCCTTCCTGGCCTCTGGTAACTACCAGTCTACTCTCTATTTTCATGAGATCTTCTTTTTTTAGGTCCTGCATATGAGTGAGAACATGCAATGTTTATCTTTCTGTGCTTGGCTTATTTCATGTAACATAATAGCCTCCAGGTCTACCCATGTTGCTTCAAATGATAGGATTTTATTCTTTTTTATAGCTGAATAGTATTCCATTGTATCACTCCCTTTTTAAATAAGAGGCTGCCACACTCAAGAAAGGCCTGAAAAACTCACCTCTTGGCCAGTCTCAATCACTAATTCGATAAGACCCAATCTTGATTTTTTAAAATTTTTTACACAAAAAGTCGTAAACATTGAGACATCAAAATTCTAATGGTTATTCTAAATATAAGACCCAAAAATATGGAAATGGTTTTTGCTAGATTAATTCTTTGTACTTACCCTGTAAAAAGAAATTGTTGTGTTCTGATACTGTGAGTGTATTTGGAAAATAAGAAAAGTCACATTGCTTGAAATATGATGCAAAATAGCTTCCTCTGGAAAGGACCTGATGAGCTCCAAGTATCTAAATTTCCCCAGAGAAAATTCAAGAAGACCTGCAATGGGAGAAATTTTTCATTATAACATTTATACCTCTAATATCAATTTGAAGAAATCACATTCATAAACAAATGTGGAATGCTAATTTAATCCTCAGAAAAACTCCTTGAGTTAAATATTATTCTTGCCAGTATTGCCTGAGGACAACGAAGCTTAAAAGATGAAGTGGCCCACGCAGGGTCATGCAGCTGGTAAGTGGTAGAGCTTAGAACTAAAAGGGAACAGAGGTATTTCAAAAGATGTGAAAAATTCTTAAAGTGCTGATTTGAGGACGGGCTCCAAGAGCCCAGAAAAATTTCCCATCTGGTAGAAGCAATAACAATTCTCTTTGGAACAGTGTCCCTGAATTTAAAGATAAACAACCCTATGGGGCTACAAACAGTCACGAATATGCTATTAAAGACCTTAAGCATTAAAGAATAGTACCACCTAGTGAATTCTGAAGTCAGGATGGCCTAGAGAGACACAGGTGGCTCAACTTAATCCCAGAGTGTACTAGCTGTGTGATTTTGCCAAATTACTTAATTCCCTTAAGTCTCAATTTCCTCAGCTGTCAAATGGGAATAGTACTTCCTAACTTGCAAAGGAAGATGCCATCACCATTGACAAAATGTCTGTTGAGTGCCCACACCAGGCATTGCACGAATAATCGTTAACTACAAGCATTCCTGCAAAGGGAACTTTTTGTTTGTTTAAGGATCAAGAACAGAGTTCAGATAAAAGATCAGTTATAACAAGGGTGGTTTCCAATGCCTCATCCCGGTCTTTCTCATCTGTCTCCCTGCCTCCATCGTCTATGTCTCGCCCACTCTGGCCACAGGTCTCTGTGATGTGTCTTTCTCCCAGCTGCACACCAGCTTTTTCTTTTGCTAATCTAATTCTCCAATAATCCACTAAATTAGGTTGCCCTTGTTTCTGTGTGGTCCTGCATCCTCCCGTTACCCTCCACCCTACGGTCAGCACATCTCTGCATAAACAGAAGAGCTCCCAAGTATCACATAAGGAGTCTTGGGGGTTCAATTCTAAAAACAGAAAAAAAGATTTAAATTTAATATAGATGAAAAGGAGTTGATGAGAAAAAGATTATAATTCATCCTGTGGAACTATCATGTTTTATTTTAGAAGGAAATTAGAGTCAGTGGGTGGTAAAAGAAAAACACGCCAGACACTAAAGAACTTAATAACACATTCTTAAGTACCATTTCCCAACAAGGTCAATTTTCAACACTTTTTTTTTAATACAAACACTCCATCTGGACTATTAAAAACAAACAGAACAAAAAAATATCAAGAATAATTAACTTGTGGAAGGAAAGCCAAAAGAGCACACAAATAGTGCTAAGACCCAAATAATGCTTAATCTCTATAAATGTTTCCCAAACTCTGTGACGCTGGATTACCTGCATAACTTAATGGTTTAAAAAAAAAAAAAAACTGATGACAGAAAAAACGATTATCTGTGGTTACAATTTAATTTCTAAAACTCCAGAGAAAAATTTTAACAGTTGTATAATAACAATGACAAACGAAGATGGTATATTTCCTCCTATTTATGTAATGAGAAAGACATTTTATATGGACCAAACTCCAGCCATAGTAGAGGTATTAATAAAAATATTAGTGAGTGGCTAATAGAATCTAGGCAGGGAAGTTTGGAAAATGCAGGGAGTTTGTGTTTTTTTGTTTTTTAAAAAGGGAAACAAGGAAAACATTTTTTAGATTTCCCAGGCCTTCTCATTATCATGATTATTTTATTAGGAAACCTAATTATACATAAAACTACAAGGATCTCAGTAGATGACAATAAAAATGTTTTACACATTACACTTTAATTTTGGTCTGATCTATCCCCCATCTCCCAAGTCTTAAAAATACCCACCCATTCTGGTCTGTCAAAGTAAGCAGTATCAGTCTGTTTTCCTAGGAAACAATCGGATTTCCATCCTTTAACTGTTCAAAACACTCAGCTCATTTACCATCCTGCCTTTTCTGGTTTACATTTGCAGTTTTTCCCTTCGTTTCTCATTTTCCCTATTTGGCCAATACTTATGAAGTACTTATGAAATAGGCACTCTAGCTGTTGGGCACTGTGACCAAAACTGGTACAAACAAATTCATAAAGGTTATCCAAGACTTTTATCATTGTCATTTAGGTTTGCCCTTTGGTATATTTTATTTTATTTTTTCAGGGGAAAGCGCACACACAGTTTCCCACTACCACAAATTATGCAGTCGAGTTTCCTGCATTTGGGGAAATCACAGGGGTCAGCACACCCGGAGTGCAATGGACGAGCCTCACCCTGGGAAAACCACCTTCGTGATCACGGTATCTCCCCTGCCAGGTAAGTCCCTTTGGTATACTCTAGAAAAATGTTTTGATAATCCTTATGTCTATCTCCCACAACAGGGCCCTGAATCAAAATAGTACAAAGAACCTTTAAAAGCCCTGGAAGAGACTGCAGTTGTCAACTAGGGAAGTCTTGGTGGTAAACTTTTCTTAACTTTCCTTTAACCTACCACTCAGGGCAAGGGTGAATCATGACCCAGAAATACTTGCAGAACCCAAACTTTAGAAATTCTAGGCAATAAGGAAACACAGAACCATTTAAATTAAAATATATTATTAAACAACTGATGAGGTGATAAAATAAGTAAGGTATTGAAAGTAGGTATCCCTGGGAGCATATTTTAAGTGATTTTTCTTTTCTTTAGGCATTTCCTTTTTTTTTTCACATTTCTACAGTGATTTTGAGGTGTCCTTATCAGAAAGAAATTGTCAAATATGAAAAAAGCCTCCATCCTTGATGGCACTCAAAGCCCAAGTTATACTTCAACTCTACATTTTAAATTTTTATAAAATAGGGACACACACTAGGGCCTAGGCAAAATGTGGACACTCAACACTTCTGGCACTTGTTTTGTTTTCCCTTAAAACAGTAATGTTTTTCTAAATAATATATAATCTTTCTTAAAAAGTTATGAAATGTAGAGAAAGTTAATTCCCCCAGCAAGTACTGCACAGAAATCATCACTGTTAACAGTTTGGTATATATCTTTTAGGACTTAGGCAGAAATCAACTTGCATATTTCCACACAGACAGAAAGAGATATAAATGTTTGACATAGCCCAATTAATAGGTCTTGGATATCTTTCCATATCAACATATATAATTCTGGCTTTACCATTTTAAAAGCCATACAGTATTTCATTCTGTGTATGTACCACAATTATTCAACCAATCTCTTACTGATAAACATACAGGCTGTTATCGCTCCAGTACGAGTAAGAACTCAGAAAATAAAACAGTTCTGGTTTTGTGGAAGAGTATTCTAGAAAGCATTTGGCAGGCAATAAACTCATTTGAAGTTTTGCTGAGACAGTGTAACAGATGACCCTTGATCTTAAATGGTTAAACTGTACCTAAGAAGTCTTGTTCTAGTCTAAGAAATTCAGAAGTGAAAACAAACATCCATGAGAATAGATAATCAGGACAAAAATGAAGCTGCACTCTCTGTTTCTGACTTTTTCCTCAAGAAGTATAGCTGGCATGCAGGAATAGTTAATAGCATTCATCTATTACTTCCTAGATTTCCCAAAAGCTACAGAAAGATGATGCCTTACTATCCCCTTTTCCCTAAATGCCTATAGCAAGAACCAGGAGGGATACTGTATATATTTAATATTATTTAAAACCTGGTCACTGTAAAAATAAGTCAGGGTATCAAGAGGAGGAATCTCTGGGGTGTTTATTTTATTTTCATTTTTGGGAGAGATAGGGTCTCAGTATGTTACCCAGGCTGGTCTTGAACTCTTGACCCCAAGAGATCTTCCTGCTTTGGGCTCCCAAAGGGCTTCCAGGCGTGAGCCACTGCACCCGACCTTGAGGGTATATTTTAAATGATTTTTTTTGTTTTGTTTTCTTTACACATCTTCTTGTCAAATTTTCCACAGTGATCATAAAGTATCTTTATAATAAAGAAATTATAATGCAGTAGATATACACTCTGGCTGTACGTTATAAATCTGGAGGTGATTTTTTTTTTTTTTTTGAGACAGTCTCACTTTGTTGCCCAGGCTAGAGTGAGTTCCCTGGCATCAGCCTAGCTCACAGCAACCTCAAACTCCTGGGCTCAAGTGATCCTCCTGCCTCAGCCTCCCAAGTAGCTGGGACTACAGGCATGCGCCACCAGCCCGGCTAATTTTTTCTATATAGATTTTTAGTTGTCCAGATAATTTCTTTCTATTTTAAGTGGAGACAGGGTCTTGCTCTTGATAAGGCTGGTCTCAAACTCCTGACCTTGAGTGATCCTCCCACCTCAGCCTCCCAGAGTGCTA